>JARQOC010001188.1:0-47213 GCA_033576535.1 Allobates femoralis | reverse complement strand
TATACATTGATTGTAAGACTGACAACTGGCATTAAAAGACAGACCCCATTTAACATTAAAGAAAAAAATTCTCTTTCCCTCACCAAATTTGGGGCGCGTCTTATAATCTGATACATCTTATAAAGCGAAAAATACGTATATGTGCAATTTGTTGTGTGGAGACGCCTCAAAAAAAGAGAATTTTGTTTACGTACCGTAAATTCTTTTTTCTTTAATCATCAATGGGAGACCCAGACAATGGGGTTTAGGGCACTGCCCTCCGGAGGTCACACTAGGTACTACAAGTTTGTAGACACCGCCCCCTCCGCTTATAAACCCCTACCGCAGGGAACATCCTCAGTTTGGTCCATAAGCTGCGAGGAGACAAATAAACCACACCCGAAACATCGGGAAAGAAACCGTGCCCAGACGGTCCAACAACCCGGAAGAAACTGTCCCAACAGGGAACAGATCAAATGCAAAACATGCAACGGAACAACTGGGTGGGTGCTGGGTCTCCCATTGATGATTAAAGAAAAAAGAATTTACGGTACGTAAACAAAATTCTCTTTTTTCTGGTCATCATAATGGGAGACCCAGACAATGGGGATGTCCTAAAGCAATACCCCAGGGCGGGAAGAGTTCCTCAAAGACGGATAACACATGGTCCCCCTCAAAGGTGGGCAACCGCCGCCTGGAGGACCCGCCTGCCCAAACTTGCATCCGCAGAGGCATGGGCATGCACCATGTAGTGCTTAGAGAAAGTGTGCAGGCTGGACCATGTGGCTGCCTGACACACCTGTAGAGCAGAAGCTCGATGTCGCAAAGCCCAGGAGGCACCGACAGCTCTGGTAGAGTGAGCTTTCAATCCCACCGGGAGAGGCAAACCAGAAGACCGGTAGGCCTCCTGAATGGGAGCCTTGATCCATCTGGCCAAGGTTGACTTCGATGCCGCGGACCCCTTACAGCGACCTGTCGTCAGGACAAATAAGGAATCCGAATTCCGGAAGGAGGCAGTCCTGGACACATAAATGAGTACAGCCCTCACGAGATCCAGAGTATGGAGATCGCGCTCGATCTGATGAACGGGAGCGGGACAAAATGATGGAGAACAATCTCCTGGTTCAGGTGAAAAGTGGAAACCACCTTTGGCAAGAATTCTGGCCGCGGGCGTAACACCACCTTGTCTTGGTGAACCACCAGAAAGGGCGACTTGCACGATAGTGCAGCCAATTCTGAGACCCTTCTCAGAGATGTAATCGCCACCAGAAAGACCACCTTCTGGGACAGACGAGACAGAGAAATGTCTCTCAGCGGCTCAAACGGCGGTTTCTGCAGTGCCGCCAGGACCATGTTAAGGTCCCAAGGGTCCAGTGGTCGCCTGTAGGGCGGGACCACCCGAGAGACTCCCTGGAGAAACTGACGGACCTTGGGAAGGAGCGCCAAGCGCTTGTCAAACAGCACTGAAAGAGCTGACACTTGACCCTTCAAAGAGCCTAGGGATAACCCCAATTCCAACCCCGACTGAAGGAAAGCCAACAATGTCGGAATGGACAAGGGCCACGGGGAGCGACCACCCGAGGCACACCAGGTGAAGAAAATCTTCCACGTTCTGTGGTACATCTTCCTGGAAACAGGCTTCCTAGCCCGAGTCATTGTGGCAACAACCGTAGGAGAGAAGCCCCTGGACGTCAGCAGCCAGGCCTCAAGAGCCATGCAGTCAATCTGAAGGCCCTGGAATTGAGGTGGAAGAATGGGCCTTGTGCGAGCAGATCCGCGCGTTCTGGAAGAGCCCACCGAAGTCCGCCTGACAGTCGCCACAGGTCCGGATACCAGGACCTCCTGGGCCAATCTGGAGCCACTAGAATGGCTACCCTGCACTCCGACCTGATCTTCCACAGAACCCTGGGAATCAGAGCTAGAGGCGGGAACACATATGGAAGATGGAATCTGGACCAACTCAGGATCAGGGCATCTGCCCCCAGAGACTGGGGATCCCATGATCTCGCCATGTATTGCGGCACCTGATGATTCAGCCGCGAGGCCATCAGATCCACGTCCGGAGTGCCCCATCTGCTGCAGATGTCCTGGAAGACGTCTGGATGAAGAGACCACTCTCCGGCGTCCATCCCCTGCCGGCTCAGGTAGTCGGCCTCCCAGTTCTCGACCCCTGAGATGTGAACTGCGGAGATCAGGCAGTCGTTGTCCTCCACCCAAGATAGAATGCGGTGGACTTCGTCGAGGGCCTGAGCACTTCTGGTCCCTCCCTGATGATTTATATAGGCGACGGCCGTCGCATTGTCGGACTGAACCCGAATGGGTTGCCCTGACAGGAACTTCTGAAATGCTAGGAGCGCCAGATAGACCGCCTTGATCTCCAGCACGTTGATCTGCAACGCCGACTCCGACGGAGTCCAGAGGCCTTGAGCCCTGTGGTGTAAGAACACCGCACCCCAGCCCGTCAGACTGGCGTCGGTGGTCACCACTAACCATGACTGTTTGAGGAAGGACCGGCCCCGTGACAAATGACGTGGCTGGAGCCACCACTGCAGGGAATCCCTGGTCGGTTGGGAAAGTGTCACCAGCCGATTCAGAGAGATCGTCCTCTTGTCCCATCTGCGAAGAATCTCCAGCTGGAGAGGACGGAGGCGAAACTGCGCAAAAGGTACTGCCTCTATTGCAGCTACCATGCGCCCCACCAGCTTCATCAAGATCCGTATGGATGATTGTGGTGACAGGAGGACTGCTTGCACTCCTGATTGGATCGCCATCTGTTTGACTCGTGGCAGAGACACTAGGGCCGAGTACGTGTGGAAGTCCATGCCCAGATATGTTAGTGACTGGGTCGGAACCAGGGTCGACTTCTGGATATTGATAAGCCACCCGAACTGTTCCAGAGACTTCATGGTTACCTCCAGGCTTTGCCGACAAAGGTGTTCCTATGGCGCCCTGACCAGCAGGTCGTCCAGATAGGGTATTACGGCGTGCCCCTGCACGTGCAGGAGAGCCATCATGGAGGCCATCACTTTTGTGAACACCCGCGGAGCCGAGGCCAACCCGAACGGCAGCGCCACAAATTGGAAGTGTTCTTCCCCCACTGCAAATCTCAACCAGCGCTGATGAGCCGGTGCAATGGGCACGTGAAGGTAAGCGTCCCTGATATCTATGGACGCTAGGAAGTCCCCCTGTGACACAGCCGCGATCACGGAACGCAGTGATTCCATACGGAACTTCCGAACCAACACGTGACGGTTGAACAACTTTAGGTCCAGAACCGGGCGGAAGGATCCGTCCTTCTTTGGGACAATAAAGAGGTTGGAGTAAAAACCCCGAAACCTTCCCCGGAAGGCACCTGGACCACCACTCCGTCCCTGCGGAGACCCTCCAACACCAGGTGAAAAGCCTGAGCCTTTTCTGGGGATGGGACCGACCGATGGAATCGGGGTATCGGCTTTGACGTCAGCTCTATCCTGTAACCTCGCGAGACCACGTCTTGAACCCACTGATCTTGAACGTGAAGTAGCCACCTGTCCTGAAAACGAGACAGGCGACCCCCCACCTGTGGGGAGGCAGGAAGGGAGAGCGAGTCATGTAGAGGCGGGTTTGGGGGCGGCAGCCGCTGCCCCCGCCGGCTTCTTTGGACGACTCTTAGAGCGCCACTGAGAAGCGGGCTTGCCCCCTCGGTCCGTGCGAGCGGACGGCGCTGATGACTGTGAGCTGGAACGAAAGGACCACTGCTTTGGGTTCCTCTTAACGGAATACCGTGGCTTAGGCTTATTCTGCGGGATCTTAGACTCAGCAGAATCCTTTATCAGCTTGTCCAGTTCGGTACCAAAAAGCCTGTCACCAGAGAACGGAAGATTCTGCAGAATCTTCTTAGATGTGGCATCTAAGTCCCAAAGACGCAGCCACAACAACCTGCGAATCGCAATAGCATTGGCCGAAGCCACAGCTGAGCGAGTGGCAGTTTCCAAAGTCGCCGTCCTGGCGTAGTCCGCATAGGCCCTTGCCCTTTCGGTAAGCGCCAGGACCTCTGGACTGGACCTTGCCAGGTCAGAGATACCATCCAAGCAGGTAGTAATCGCTTGTAAGGTCCAGACCGTGGCAAAATTAGGGGCAAATGAAGACCCCACAGCCTCATAGGAAGACTTGGCGAGTTGCTCGACCTGTCTATCAGTCGCATCCTTCAGCGAGGAGCTATCAGAGGCAGAGAAAAGGGAGCGTGCAGCAATCCTGGTCATGGAAGCGTCCACCTTCGGGGACTGCGACCACTCCTGTAGCACCTCCTGGGAGAAGGGGAAGCGATTGTCCTTGGGTTTGCGGACATAACGCCGCCCAGGATGTAACCTGGGAGCTCTAACCACCCATCCAAAGTTAGTGTGGTCCATGAAGGAGCCACTTGGTCTAGCCTCCGGCCGCAGCCATTGATAGACCTCCTTCGGGTGTACAGTCACCTCCTCAGGGGGGGTCACGAGACTTAAGGTCTCGTTAATAGAGGACACCAAATCCTCCACCCCGTGTGGTGGTTCAGACACACAGACCCGAAAGTCGAACCTCCATCATCTTCCTCACCATCAGAGGAACGCTCCTCCTCAGAGAGAGCCTGGAGCTCGGGTGAATCCTCACGACGAGCCCGCTTAAGGGGTCTCACAGCAGAAGAGGGAGACACCCGGGGGTAACTGGAAGGCGTAGCTGGGCTTTCCAGCCTCCTATTGAGTGCCTCCAGGGACTGCAACATGGAGGACAGCTGGGACAACAGAGATTCATTGATCTTATTCTGAGTTTCCCATGGCCCTGGGATCACTTGCACCTCAGGGTACAGCACCGGAGCTGCTGTTTCAGCAGTGTCCGTCCGGACCTCCGGGCGTCCGCAATTATTGCAGGACCCCTCCACCAGTGTCCCGTTGCATGTAGCACAGGAAATGGTGGCATCTGCCGCCTTAGCAGCACGCTTCCTAACTGAGGACATCGCCACAGCAGGGGAAAATAAGCCAAATTGTGCAGACAAAACCGGGAGTCCCGGTGGCTTACCGACCGCAGCGAAGCGGTGGCAGGAAGCGGTGTGTGTGTGTGACCTCCGCGAGAGTTTCCGGTCTCCTCTGGAGTGCAGACGCACGCTGCAGACAGATCCCAGCCGGGAAGTGAGGGTAAAGATGGCCGCCGACAGTGAAACCGTGGGCGGCGCCGAAAACACGCGGGAAGCACACACACACGCCCATCGATGACGTCACCGCACGGGCTGCTTCCTATCCTCCAAGCAGCCTCAGTATTAAGGCGCCAGAGCCCGCAGCGCGGGAATTAGTGTGAAGTACAACACACAGACTGCATGCACAAATACACATCCGCAGCCTACAGCCTCAGCCCCTGCGACACACAGGGCGGTCAGCCAGGGTGACCCCAGCACAGGGTACACCTCCAGATCCGCGGACTCGAGAGTAACGCGCGGTCTGAGTGTCAGGACACATAAAGCGCCAGACACTACCCCCAGGCACACAGGAGACACAGAGTGCCTCAGTGCCGGTCCGGTCTGTAAGCACCATTTAGGGAGGCCTCGGACGGGGGTTCAGCACCAGTCCGGAGTGTAAGCACCATTTAGGGAGGCCTCGGACTGGGCTGGCTCCAGTCCGGTCTGTAAGCACCATTTAGGGAGGCCTCGGACGGAGCGGAGCTGTGCAAGGCTCCCATCTCCCACTCTCCAGAGCCCCCCAGAGAGGGATGGAAAGGAGCGCAACAGCGTACCGGGAGAACACAAAGTGTCCAGGCTCTAGGCCCTCCGGTACCTCCACCAGCGTGTTCCACAAGGGTGAGCAGGGAGGCTGTCGCAGGTCCCGACCGGAACCATTTTACCTTGTCTTCAGACGCCATCACGTAAGTTGTGAGAATGCAGTGAAGTGCAAGCAAAGCGTGATCCTCCGAGCACACTAAGTTTAAAACTGAGGATGTTCCCTGCGGTAGGGTTTATAAGCGGAGGGGGCGGTGTCTACAAACTTGTAGTACCTAGTGTGACCTCCGGAGGGCAGTGCCCTAAACCCCATTGTCTGGGTCTCCCATTATGATGACCAGAAAAGTATCTCCGCCATTGCGTCACGCACTTTACCTAGTCCATGTAGCTGCTACTATAGATAGTATCTGCTCTGCTGCAGACTAGATCAGCCAGGTAACACCATCTGACAGAAATCATAAAATGCCACATTCCTGTCAAAAGTACCATGCAAAATGCAACTGCCCAACATTGAATTTGCGCCAATAAGGAGCCAGGCAATACACATCGTCCAAGGTCTGTAAGGGAAAATAATGTGAGTGACCACAGGGGCCACAAACTGCAGCCCCAGAGCCAGAATGAGATCTAACAATGCGTCATCTACACATTGATATGAAAAGTCTGGGAATTAATGAAGATTTTCCAAAAGATACACCGTGAAACTTGTGTCTTTCCTGTGACTGATTTCTGCTCTTGATGTGATCCTCCCCGGTCTCCCACTGTCTCCTATGTCCCCGTGTGCCCTGTCCTTATGTCACTGAGTGCAGACGCTGCTAAAATAAGCCAGCATTGTTCTTCAGCTAATGACATGTCTGATGCTACATGAGAGGTTACGACAGGGCACCTTACACTTTCCAGGCCTCATCAGATCATAATATTCATCCCCCAAAAGTAGACCTTTATAAGTCATGTGGGTTCTACCTCGCCAAACATTATGCTACCCAAATGTCTGCAGTGACAGGTGCCCAAAAGTCAGCAGAGAACTTCTTAAAAAGCTGCACCCCTCAGAGGGCCTGCTCAGCCCAACACTAGAATGCCATCAACTTCCATATTTAAAAGGAAGTGACCGCTGAAAATAAGTCCTCATCCATCTACTCTCAATGATCAGTGGGGTCAACACTGAATGGAAGAACAGGGCACTCATATCCCCAGCATAAACTGGAGTGGCAGTTAGCACGCTTAACAGCAGCTCCATTCATTCCCTATGGATTTGTCAAGCACTGTGCTTGGGTTTTTCGGGTAGCACCATAGAGAAGGAATGAAGTGGAAGCTGGATCTGACCTGCTGATGAAATATGTAACCGGGATTAAAGTTTACTCTCAATAGACAAATACCCCTGTTATGGGTGCAGGTCCCAACTGACGGGCACCTACCAATTAGCAACCGTTTGTAAGGCATTACTTCTTTTCACTGGACAGCCCCTTTAAGGAATTTACAGAATTGCAAATGGAAAAAAAAATCAGAAAGGAAGCGCCATAATGTGAATATATGTAAAGGAAAGCCAAGAACACTCTAAATATCAGTGCCGCTCATATTGGCGCAACCATGTACAAAAGTTTTATACCGCACAGATGAGACCCTAAAACGCAGCAGCATTAATGAGCCCTGTGACTGTCTCACGTAGTATACCCAGTGAATATCAGTGACTAAACTGAAGCGTAGCAGATGTCTAAGGACTACCATGTGCCCCTTCCACTGGTGATCGGTGAGGAAACTCAATCCTGGAGCTCCCGAGCGTCTCACACATAAGTGACGATTCTGATCATTGGTGCTTACCTTTCTTATTTAGTGGGCGCTTTCTTACACACACACATATCCGATGTTCATCAATCTGTAGAAAGACATGAAACATGTTCACTTATGACGTCTGCAAATTACAAAAGCTACAAACAAGTGAAAGTAATGATGCTCTACATGGAGTAATGGCTTCTGTGTGCAGACCACAATGCTTGACCTCCCGAGGATCACCTCGGCAGATGGTAGAAGACTGTACAGATGTGACATCAGTGTAACAGTAGGTGCTCAGGTAGGAGTCAAAGGATAAAACACCACCACAAAACTGACAAGAATGTAACAAATATCACAGAAGCGAAGCAATGAACATCTGAAGCGTCAACTTACAGGATCTGCACTAGTTAATGGCCGATAATCCAAACTTCCTCTGAAATCTTTTATCATACACATAATTTCATAATTCGGGTTGGTAGCGTCCACATCCTACAAGAGGGAGAAGACAACGTATCAGGACAGATAAGTGATTACAATTAATAATTAGCAGCTAATTACAGATGACTTCATGCAGATTCCCCATGTGTGACATCTACGCCAATCTGTAAGACCAGAGCTCTTCTCTATCTATACACCTGTGATAAAGAACAGGGCTACTAAAAATAAAGCCAGCCAGCCCCCCTCACACTACCATGGTCATGTGCCAACACCAAAAACACTTATACTGGGCAACAATCAGAGAATCATGACACCGTACCCCACAGAACAGTATGTTATATAAGTACTAGGTGAAGAGATTTTATGATATTTTTGGGCCCAGAAAACCCATTTAAAGCACCGGACAGAAACAGGCAGTGATTGGATGCAGAACTTGGACGATGTCGCAATGTCACGCTAGCCCTGGGATCGCAATTACAGACACCGCTGCAAAGGCACCTGCATGGGAGGGGAGTATAGGCTTTTTTTTAATTTTACCTGGGGGGAGACATGTGGAATCAGAAAGGGCTCTCCTAGTAGTGGACAACCCCTTGAAGCATGTAAGGTATAGAGATGTAGAAGAGCTCAATTCACACACCACATCATGTCTTCTCTTTAGTTTTCTCATAACAATGCAGCCCCGCAATGAAATGCCAAGTTCAGCTCTGCTACATCAGTACCAACATAATGCAATCCCCATTACTAGACGCTGCTATTCTTATGACCATCGCCAATGTCATCAGGTTAGCCAACCATCGAATACGGGAAACGGCCACACGTCTGCTCACCAGAGCTCTCTTCTCTCGTAGTTCTTGCTGTTGTAACCGTCTCTTCTCTCTCTTCTCTTGAAGTTTTTCTACTTCTTTCACACAATTAGATTTTCTCCTGGCTGGTGGAGAAGAAAACAGTCATCACATTATAGAGCAGACATCCCAGCAATGTTAAGTTTTTATTCATAGAAAAATCGCTTTTAATCATTGAAGCTAAAATAAAATATGCAATACATATAAAAAAAAAAAAAAAAAAAAAAACTGCACCCAGCAATGAACTCATCCAAATAAAGAACGGGCAAATATGAAGAAAGACAGAAAATAAAGCCAGTGACGTACAGACATATCGCCTCCTGACACCTCGCCCGTATCGTAGCATTGTGTACCCAATCCAAGGTTTTACTACCAGGCTCCTATCACAGATAACACAACTTAAAACGGTCATCAGCGTCTTATCTATGGTCCTCTCTGTCATCCATATGGCCTGTCCCTTCCTACAATGACTTATGATCTCCCTGTCATTCAGGTGGCACGTCCTTTCCTATGATGACCTATGGTCCTCATGGAAATCCAGGTGGCACGTTCTTTCCTATGATGACCTATGGTCCCCCTGGTAATCTAGGTGGCACATCCTTTCCTATGATGACCTATGGTCCTCCTGGTAATCCAGGTGGCCTTTCCTACGATGACCGATGGTCCTCCCGGTCATGCGGGTGGCCTGTCCCTTTCTATGATGACCTATGATCCTCCCTGTCAATCAGGTAGCCTGCGCCTTCCTATAATCACCTATGGTCCTCCTGGTCATCCATGTGGCCTGTCCCTTCCTAAAATGACTTATGATCTCCCTGTCATTCAGGTGGCACCTCCTTTCCTATGATGAACTATGGTCATCCTGGTAATCCAGGTGGCACGTCGTTTCCTATGATGACCTATGGTCCTGCTGGTAATCCAGGTGGCCTTTCCTACGATGACCTATGGTGCTCCCAGTCATGCGGGTGGCCTGTCCCTTTCTATGATGAGCTATGATTCCCCCTGTCATGCAGGCGGCCTTGTTCTTTCCTACAATGATCTATGATCTTCCCAGTCATCTAGGTGGCCTGTCTCTTCCTACGATGGCCTATAGCCCCCCTGTTATCCAGGTGGCCTATCATTTCCTATGATTATCCAGAAAAAAAGAATGGGAAGTTGTGCCTGCACCACAATTACTTAGAGGACTACCAGGCAACCAGTGTGATGGTTGGCTTCCATCTTCTGCAATCAGTAAGGAAAAAAGTTCCAGTGCCACTGTGTGGTTTAAATTTCTTTATTCAGGAATATATTAAAACATCACAGATGCATCCCTGAAGGGACTCCGCTATATGCGTTTTGAGGGTATACCTCCTTCGTGGAAGCATCTGTGAAGGTTTAATATATTCCTGAATAAAGAAATTTAAACCACACAGTGGCACCGAAACTTTCCTCTTTACTGATTTCCTAAGATGACCTATGGTCTCCCAGTAATCCAGGTGGCCTGACACTCTCTACGATGACCTACTGTCCCTTCTGTCATCCAGGCGGCCTTTCCTTTCTTATGATGACCTATAGCCCCCCGCCTCAGTTATCCAGATGGCCTGTCCTTTCCTATAAGTATTATCTGGGCGTTTGCAGGAACCCTTGCAAACAAAAAAATAAATAAATTCCATGGCGTTCAGTTAGTTTATTTATAGAAGGGATCAGACATTCAGACTATTTCTCTGGTGGCAGGAGCTCCTGGATACAGCAGGTAGGGTTGGCGAGGGTCTTCGAGGTCAGACCCCACATTTAGACACATTTGGTGGCTTAGGTTGTAAGTCTATCATGGTGAATGCTCTGGAGCGCTCGTCTTCTGAGCATAAAACCTGGCAGATTCAGTCATGGTTGACAGATCATTCATATACCTGGAGCAGCTGTCTTGTGCCTACATCCTATTACCGGTGCTATGTTATACCAAGTATGCCACAACGAAAAAGGCACCTACCTGATGAGCTGAAAAACACGCAGAAAGCATAGAGATAAGACATTGTGTTTTGTCTAGTCATTGGACTTATCTTCTATGGACGACCCCTGCCCACCTCAGTCCCCAACCCCGACTGTCTTGTATTCCCCATAATATAACAACCCTGGAGCACCTTTCTTTTTAACTCTGTACATTGTGCTGTTCCTCCATTATTCTTCCTAGGAATTTAGGTGCAAATGGACAACTGGGCTTTACTACTGGAGGTGTGTCTCTATACAGTCTGACCAATCAGGGATGGTGCCATCAGTCCATACTTAGCAGGATGGTACCGCCCTATTGTCTATAGATTTAGACATTTCCCACAGTGGCAACAGAGGAACAGCACAATATAGAGTTATAGGTAAAGATCCTCAGACAGGAGGACAGCTGGCTGGTCTCCTTTTGCAGCCCCCCAGTGCACTTTTTCACCCTCTTCCTGATCCTTCCCTTTCACATTTTACTCTATAGTCACGGATGTCCTCATCATAGAGATTACATTGTTCCTATATTTCTAAATAAGCAGCCAACTTTTGGCCATTATATACAGTATTTTTCGGACACCAATAATTTACATAGCTGAAATGAAATAGAAGCGCACAAATATTGTCTTATCTGGGTAGAATAAAATGGATAGTACCATCAAAAGGCTCATCTTAAGGAGTTGTGCCAGACACGATCCTACATTACCATGAGAGCCATAGGGCTGCTGCAGCTCCATGAGGCTCAACTGTGTCAGCAGTACAAGGAAAAGATAAGCCCCGTACTGCAGTCTCCACACTACAGGAATTATGTACAGAAATACTTTTGGGACTACAAGACGCATCCAGGTGTTAGAGGAGCAAAGTGGGTAAAAATGTGGTCAAGACCAGCTGCTATGGGGAGGGGATCTGATGCTGACACTGTTATAGGGTAATGTCCCCCATCCTGGGCCCCTTCCAGGTATATATGTCCCCTATCCTGGGATATGGGTCCTTCTTCCCCAATCTTAGAATATGGCCCCTCTCCATCCTGGAATATGCTATCCCTGTCATGCACCGCACACCACATGCTGGTTTGAGAAGAAAACGAGGTGCTGCGAGGGAGGGATGGACGGTGAGTATAATTGTCAGTCCGCTGACGGGATATTCAGTACTTCCACACCCGTGATGATGTGCATGGAAAGCCGTGAACATCCACTTTAAGAGCTGGCACACACGATCGATCATGGCTGCAGCAGCGGTAAAGTGATCATGTGTGCCCGCTGTTTAAGAAAATGTAATATACGCTGCTCATCATCCCGCTCCTGACTCACAGCCACAGCCAGGTACTGTACATTAGGACTATAAGACGCACCCTCAATTTCCTCAAAGATAGGGAAAAAAGTGCATCTCACAGTCCAACAAATACAGCGAGTTCGTTGTTTTTTAACAGTGAATTGTGAACAGTTTAGGGAATTTGCAGAACATTTTCTCCCTTCTAGTTCTCACCGCTGAATTTGCGTCTCAGACTGACACCATCAGGGGTGGCTGTCACATCGGGATTACGCTGCGGCAGCTTTCTACACAAACCACTACAGGCAGAGAAACTCTGACACACGTACAGTGATAGTCAGCTTAGTATAAGCCTCACAGATATAATTAGTGGTTACATTATTATGAAATCGTGCGGCGAAACCATGACCAAGCGAGGCTGGAAAAGTCAGGAGCAGAGAATGTGTGATATCTAATATATAAAGCTGAATGTGTGTATGTGTATGTATGTATGTGTGTACGTATATCTGGGATTGGCATTTACAACCGTCGCAACTACAGCCACAAAATTTTGCACAGTCACACGTCTGGAACCCGGGAGCGTCATAGGCTATGTTGTGAGGCGAAATTTTAACCCCGCGCATTCCAATTCACCAAACAATTTTGCCCCTATCTACATAATGGGGAAAAAGTGACAGTTACCAGTTGACAGTTGTGAATGAGAGGGACTTAAAGGGAACCAACCACCTCAGATGACGACTATAAGCTGTTAATACATGTCCCTGCACCCTACCTACACCATTCCACCTATGTTTTTCTTAAGAATATTGATAAATGTAAACCGAAATATACACTTTATAAAATTACATGCCTGTGTACTTCTGGGCGTCTCCTTCTGGGTCAGTTACTAGAGGGCTGTGTCTCCAGCAGCATGACTGGCTTCTCTAGCCCTCCCTCTTACTTTGCAGGATGTCACATGAAGGGACGGGAGCTGCCTTGCGTGCCCGCCCACTGATAGATAACATCACGCCCTTCATGTGACGTCCTGCAAAGTAAGAGGGAGGGCTAGAGAAGCCAGTCATGCTGCTGGAGACACAGCCCTCTAGTAACTGACACAGAAGGAGACGCCCAGAAGTACACAGGCATGTAATTTTATAAAGTGTATATTTCGGTTTACATTTATCAATATTCTTAAGAAAAACATAGGTGGAATGGTGTAGGTAGGGTGCAGGGACATGTATTAACAGCTTATAGTCGTCATCTGAGGTGGTTGGTTCCCTTTAATGATAGCGCCAAAGACTAACAGTATATACCAGCATATAGTCACTAAGGTGGGGCCCCAACATGGGATATTCACCACACACAGGGACATGTATACACACCACACGCACACAAAGAGTAACAGCAAGTGTATAGTCGCTAAGGTGCAGCCCCAACATTGCATACTCACCATGCACCCGAACAAAACACACACGACAAAGAGACACACACAACACAGAGACACACACAACACAGAGACACACACAACACAGAGACACACACAACACAGAGACACACACAACACAGAGACACACACAACACAGAGACACACACAACACAGAGACACACACAACACAGAGACACACACAACACAGAGACACACACAACACAGAGACACACACAACACAGAGACACACACACACCCTATAGCGACACATGCACTCACCCCACAGGGACACACACACCACACAGACAGACACAGATGTGCACAAATCACCTCACACAACTCGCCTCATATGTCTGGTATCTTTAATTTCCAAACACAAACATCTGATTAAAAAGAGCCAATGTGCAACACATGTGCCATATAGGGAATTAAGACAGATGTCAGTCACATGAGCTGTCTATTATGTGTATGTGTGAGGTAACATATATTACCCGGCCAGGGGGAGGGTTTACTGTTGGCTGGAGATTTATCAGGCTGCCTATAGCAACCAATCACAGCTCAGCTTCTATTTTCTTACAGGTCATTACTATAACATATTCAAATTCTATTTTGTTATAGCTAACATCAGTTATTTATTAACCCGGGCGTAGCCAGGTACTACAGCTAGTATGTATCATCATAGAAACTATGACAATCACTTTATAAAGGGAGCAAGTCTTCCATCATGGATGGGGAGCTTCCTCCTTCAGCTTTTGCTCAGGACACTTTCCTACCTTCAGGTGCATTGATTATTAGTCTTGAAGTCAGTCTTGTGTCCTCTGAGTGTTCTGCCCAGACCGGACAATAAGTGAACCACGTTGGCGCAACAGACTACAGTCACTGCCATCATCTGTACTCCAAATGAACAGACTGACTGATATCAATGCAACTAAATAGACTGGGGAAAAGCCGGGGTTTGGAAGCCACTTGCATGCAATTATTGTTACAAGAATGAAAACAAATCCACTAATACAGTCATTTGCAAAGATTCAACACTTTTTATGCTTAAAAAAAAAAGAAAAAAAAAAGTTCTCTTTACTGTCAATGTTTGGGTTTATGTCCAGGCAGCTGCCCGTGGTCTCCTTAAAAAGAACCAACAACCAGGATTTTCCCACCTGTAAATCAGTGCAGCAGATGATTGATGTGTGCAGCATGGCAGAACTATTTGGGTTTTGTTCTTCATTCCTCCCCTGTGGGTTTGTCTTTCTGATGCAAACTGGGGAGAAATTTCAGCTTACAGCAGAAAGACAAGCCATGCTGCACACATCAATCACCTGCTGCAAGTGTTTTACAGGTGGTTAAATCCTAGAAGTTGGTTCCCTTTGTAAGAGGTGTACACCTACAGCCAATGCAAAAAAGAGAATTTTGTTTACGTACCGTAAATTCTTCTTTCTTTAATCATCAATGGGAGACCCAGACAATGGGGTTTAGGGCACTGCCCTCCGGAGGTCACACTAGGTACTACAAGTTTGTAGACACCGCCCCCTCCGCTTATAAACCCCTACCGCAGGGAACATCCTCAGTTTGGTCCATAAGCTGCGAGGAGACAAATAAACCACACCCGAAACATCGGGAAAGAAACCGTGCACAGACGGTCCAACAACCCGGAAGAACACTGTCCCAACAGGGAACAGATCAAATGCAAAACATGCAACGGAACAACTGGGTGGGTGCTGGGTCTCCCATTGATGATTAAAGAAAAAAGAATTTACGGTACGTAAACAAAATTCTCTTTTTTCTGGTCATCATAATGGGAGACCCAGACAATGGGGATGTCCTAAAGCAATACCCCAGGGCGGGAAGAGTTCCTCAAAGATGGATAACACATGGTCCCCCTCAAAGGTGGGCAACCGCCGCCTGGAGGACCCGCCTGCCCAAACTTGCATCCGCAGAGGCATGGGCATGCACCATATAGTGCTTAGAGAAAGTGTGCAGGCTGGACCATGTGGCTGCCTGACACACCTGTAGAGCAGAAGCTCGATGTCGCAAAGCCCAGGAGGCACCGACAGCTCTGGTAGAGTGAGCTTTCAATCCCACCGGGAGAGGCAAACCAGAAGACCGGTAGGCCTCCTGAATGGGAGCCTTGATCCATCTGGCCAAGGTTGACTTAGATGCCGCGGACCCCTTACAGCGACCTGTCGTAAGGACAAATAAGGAATCCGAACTCCGGAAGGAGGCAGTCCTGGACACATAAATGCGGACAGCCCTCACGAGATCCAGAGTATGGAGATCGCGCTCAACCTGATGAACGGGAGCGGGGCAAAATGATGGGAGAACAATCTCCTGGTTCAGGTGAAAAGTGGAAACCACCTTTGGCAAGAATTCTGGCCGCGGGCGTAACACCACCTTGTCTTGGTGAACCACCAGGAAGGGTGACTTGCACGATAGTGCTGCCAATTCTGAGACCCTTCTCAGAGACGTAATCGCCACCAGAAAGACCACCTTCTGGGACAGACGAGACAGAGAAATGTCTCTCAGCGGCTCAAACGGCGGTTTCTGCAGTGCCGCCAGGACCATGTTAAGGTCCCAAGGGTCCAGTGGTCGCCTGTAGGCGGGACCACCCGAGAGACTCCCTGTAGAAACTGACGGACCTTGGGAAGGAGCGCCAAGCGCTTGTCAAACAGCACTGAAAGAGCTGACACTTGACCCTTCAAAGAGCCTAAGGACAATCCCAATTCCAGCCCCGACTGAAGGAAAGCCAACAATGTCGGAATGGACAAGGGCCACGGGGAGCGACCACCCGAGGCACACCAGGTGAAGAAAATCTTCCACGTTCTGTGGTACATCTTCCTGGAAACAGGCTTCCTAGCCCGAGTCATGGTGGCAACAACCGTAGGAGAGAAGCCCCTGGACGTCAGCAGCCAGGCCTCAAGAGCCATGCAGTCAATCTGAGGGCCCTGGAATTGAGGTGGAAGAATGGGCCTTGCGCGAGCAGATCTGCGCGTTCTGGAAGAGCCCACCGGAGTCCGCCTGACAGTCGCCACAGGTCCGGATACCAGGACCTCCTGGGCCAATCTGGAGCCACTAGAATGGCTACCCTGCACTCCGACCTGATCTTCCACAGAACCCTGGGGATCAGAGCTAGAGGCGGGAACACATACGGAAGATGGAATCTGGACCAACTCAGGATCAGGGCATCCGCCCCCAGAGACTGAGGATCCCATGATCTCGCCATGTATTGCGGCACCTGATGATTCAGCCGCGAGGCCATCAGATCCACGTCCGGAGGGCCCCATCTGCTGCAGATGTCCTGGAAGACGTCTGGATGAAGAGACCACTCTCCGGCGTCCATCCCCTGCCGGCTCAGGTAGTCGGCCTCCCAGTTCTCGACCCCTGGGATGTGAACTGCGGAGATCAGGCAGTCGTTGTCCTCCACCCAAGATAGAATGCGGTGGACTTCGGCGAGGGCCTGAGCACTTCTGGTCCCTCCCTGATGATTTATATAGGCGACGGCCGTCGCATTGTCGGACTGAACCCGAATGGGCTGTCCTGACAGGAAGTTCTGAAACGCCAGGAGCGCCAGATAGACCGCCTTGATCTCCAGCACGTTGATCTGCAACGCCGACTCCGACGGAGTCCAGAGTCCTTGAGCCCTGTGGTGTAAGAACACCGCACCCCAGCCCGTCAGACTGGCGTTGGTGGTCACCACTAACCATGACGGTTTGAGGAAGGACCGGCCCCGTGACAAATGGCGTGGCTGGAGCCACCACTGCATGGAATCCCTGGTCGGTTGGGAAATTGTCACCAGCCGATTCAGCGAGATCGTCCTCTTGTCCCATCTGCGAAGAATCTCCAGCTGGAGAGGACGGAGGCGAAACTGCGCAAAAGGTACTGCCTCTATTGCAGCTACCATGCGCCCCACCAACTTCATCAAGACCCGTAGGGATGATTGTGGTGACAGGAGGACTGCTTGCACTCCTGATTGGATCGCCATCTGTTTTACTCGTGGCAGAGACACTAGGGCCGAGTCCGTGTGGAAGTCCATGCCCAGATATGTCAGTGACTGGGTCGGAACCAGGGTCGACTTCTGGATATTGATAAGCCACCCGAACTGTTCCAGGGACTTCATGGTTACCTCCAGGCTTTGCCGACAAAGGTGTTCTGATGGCGCCCTGACCAGCAGGTCGTCCAGATAGGGTATTACGGCGTGTCCCTGCACGTGCAGGAGAGCCATCATGGAGGCCATCACTTTTGTGAACACCCGCGGTGCCGAGGCCAACCCGAACGGCAGCGCCACAAATTGGAAGTGTTCTTCCCCCACTGCAAATCTCAACCATCGCTGATGAGCCGGTGCAATGGGCACGTGAAGATAAGCGTCCCGAATATCTATGGACGCTAGGAAGTCCCCCTGTGACACAGCTGCGATCACGGATCGCAGTGATTCCATACGGAACTTCCGAACCAACACGTGACGGTTGAACAACTTTAGGTCCAGAACCGGGCGGAAGGATCCGTCCTTCTTTGGGACAATGAAGAGGTTGGAGTAAAAACCCCGAAACCTCTCCCCGGAAGGCACCGGGACCACCACTCCGTCCCTGCGGAGACCCTCCAACACCAGGTGAAAGGCCTGAGCCTTTTCTGGGGATGGGACCGACCGATGGAATCGGGGTATCGGCTTTGACGTCAGCTCTATCCTGTAACCTCGCGAGACCACGTCTCGAACCCACTGATCTTGAACGTGAAGTAGCCACCTGTCCTGAAAACGAGACAGGCGACCCCCCACCTGTGGGGAGGCAGGAAGGGAGAGCGAATCATGTAGAGGCGGGTTTGGGGGCGGCAGCCGCTGCCCCCGCCGGCTTCTTTGGACGACTCTTAGAACGCCACTGAGAAGCGGGCTTGCCCCCTCGGTCCGTGCGAGCGGACGGTGCTGATGACTGTGAGCTGGAGCGAAAGGACCACTGCTTTGGGTTCCTCTTAACGGAATACCGCGGCTTAGGCTTATTCTGCGGGATCTTAGACTCAGCAGAATCCTTTATCAGCTTGTCCAGTTCGGTACCAAAAAGCCTGTCACCAGAGAACGGAAGATTCTGCAGAATCTTCTTAGATGTGGCATCTAAGTCCCAAAGACGCAGCCACAACAACCTGCGAATCGCAATAGCGTTGGCCGAAGCCACAGCTGAGCGAGTGGCAGTTTCCAAAGTCGCCGTCCTGGCGTAGTCCGCATAGGCCCTTGCCCTTTCGGTAAGCGCCAGGACCTCTGGACTGGACCTTGCCAGGTCAGTGATACCATCCAAGCAGGTAGTAATCGCTTGTAAGGTCCAGACCGTGGCAAAATTAGGGGCAAATGAAGACCCCACAGCCTCATAGGAAGACTTGGCGAGTTGCTCGACCTGTCTATCAGTTGCATCCTTCAGCGAGGAGCTATCAGAGGCAGAGAAAAGGGAGCGTGCAGCAATCCTGGTCATGGAAGCGTCCACCTTCGGGGACTGCGACCACTCCTGAAGCACCTCCTGGGGAAAGGGGAAGCGATTGTCCTTGGGTTTACGGACATAACGCCGCCCAGGATGTAGCCTGGGAGCTCTAATCACCCTTCCAAAGTTAGTGTGGTCCATGAAGGAGCCACTTGGTCTAGCCTCCGGCCGCAGCCATTGATAGACCTCCTTCGGGTGTACAGTCACCTCCTCAGGGGGTGTCACGAGACGTAAGGTCTCGTTAATAGAGGACACCAGATCCTCCACCCCGTCTGGCGGTTCAGACACAGACACAGACCCGAAAGTTGAACCCCCATCATCCTCCTCACCATCAGAGGAACGCTCCTCCTCAGAGAGAGCCTGGAGCTCGGGTGAATCCTCACGACGAGCCCGCTTAAGGGGTCTCACAGCAGAAGAGGGAGACACCCGGGGGTAACTGGAAGGAGTAGCTGGGCTTTCCAGCCTCCTATTGAGTGCCTCCAGGGATTGCGACATGGAGGACAGCTGGGACAACAGAGATTCATTGATCTTATTCTGAGTTTCCCATGGCCCTGGGATCACCTGAACCTCAGGGTACAGCACCGGAGCTGCTGTCTCAGCAGTGTCAGTCCGGGCCTCTGGGCGTCCGCAGTTATTGCAGGACCCCTCCACCAGAGTCCCATTGCATGTAGCACAGGTAATGGTGGCCTCTGCCGTCTTAGCAGCACGCTTCCTAACTGAGGACATCGCCACAGTAGGGGAAAATAAGCCAAATTGTGCAGACAAAACCGGGAATCCCGGTGGCTTACCGACCGCAGCGAAGCGGTAGCAGGAAGCGGTGTGTGTGTGTGACCTCCGCAGAGTTTCCGGTCTCCTCTGGAGTGCAGACGCACGCTGCATACAGTTCCCAGCCGGGAAGTGAGGTAAAGATGGCCGCCGACAGTGAAACCGTGGGCGGCGCCGAAAACACGCGGGAAGCACACACACACGCCCATCGATGACGTCACCGCACGGGCTGCTTCCTATCCTCCAAGCAGCCTCAGTATTAAGGCGCCAGAGCCCGCAGCGCGGGAAGTAATGTAAAATACATCACACAGACTGCATGCACCAACACACATCCGCAGCCTATAGCCTCAGCCCCTGCAACACACAGGGCGGTCAGCCAGGGTGACCCCAGCACGGGGTACACCTCCAGATCCGCGGACTCGAGAGTAACGCGCGGTCTGAGTGTCATGACACATAAAGCGCCAGACACTACCCCCAGGCACACAGGAGACACAGAGTGCCTCAGTGCCGGTCCGGTCTGTAAGCACCATTTAGGGAGGCCTCGGACGGGGGTTCAGCACCAGTCCGGAGTGTAAGCACCATTTAGGGAGGCCTCGGACTGGGCTGGCTCCAGTCCGGTCTGTAAGCACCATTTAGGGAGGCCTCGGACGGAGCGGAGCTGTGCAAGGCTCCCATCTCCCACTCTCCAGAGCCCCCCAGAGAGGGATGGAGAGGAGCGCAACAGCGTACCGGGAGAACACAAAGTGTCCAGGCTCTAGGCCCTCCGGTACCTCCACCTGCGTGTTCCACAAGGGTGAGCAGGGAGGCTGTCGCAGGTCCCGACCGGAACCATTTTACCTTGTCTTCAGACGCCATCACGTAAGTTGTGAGAATGCAGTGAAGTGCAAGCAAAGCGTGATCCTCCGAGCACACTAAGTTTAAAACTGAGGATGTTCCCTGCGGTAGGGGTTTATAAGCGGAGGGGGCGGTGTCTACAAACTTGTAGTACCTAGTGTGACCTCCAGAGGGCAGTGCCCTAAACCCCATTGTCTGGGTCTCCCATTATGATGACCAGAAAAAAGGATTGTCTGCAAGTTCAATACCAGCGTGCAAATAATTAGTGTCTGCAAGACACAGAAGAAGTTATACTCACCCAAGTGCCCTGAAGTGGGTTCTGTCCTGGGCAGTTTCTGCAGAGAACACTGCCTAATGTCCGATAATGAAAGGGTAAAGGAAGGGGGCATTCGGGGCAGATAGTAATCATACACCCATGGGTATGATAAAATAGCTTTCCAGGTCTATCTAGTAGGTTTTGCTTGAAAGGGGCAAAGCTGGCAAATGCTACAAAAGTATGGAGTGGTGTCTGGTATGGGGTGCCTGGACCCCAACAATATAAAGGGTCTAAAGGATAGGTTATCCATTTATGAACTGGAACTGGTGGTACTGTATTTACTCTCCTACAATGCCAGGGAGCTTAAGGGAATCTGTCACCATGAAAATACCAACCTGCAGGCCCATGTTATAGATCAGGTGAGCTCAGCAGATTGATAGCTAGTTTTGTAGAGAAAGATTCAGTATAATTTGAGTTTTCATCATTAATCCTCTGTTCTTTCTGGGTTATTTAGCCCGTGGACGGCCCTACTAATAATTGACAGATTTCTTTGTATAAGAGTGTATACAGAGGTAGCCGTCCATCACTGATAGGACCTCCCACTGCACCAAAAATCCCAGATAGAGCAGAGGATTAAAGATGAATGCGCAGGTTATACTGAATATATTTTTCCACAAAAACTCTACTCTACTCCCCCTGATCTATAACATGGTGCCTGCAGGTTGCACTTCATTTTCATGGCGACAAGTTCCCTTTAAGGATCTGACAATAAATTGACAACTGGATCTTTTCATTGCCAACAATTTATAATCCAAGTGTCCGGTCAGTTCTAACTATACAGAGACCCTAATGTCAGGGCGCCACGAGATCATTAGTTTATTTCCAGGACTAAGGCTGCTTTCACATCAGCGGTTTTTTTAAATCGCGACAGATGCGGTGAAAAAACCCGCATTTGCCGCGATTACCGCATAACCGTTGCACTTGCGGCACAGTTGCGGCACGCCCCATACAATGTATATGCGGGCTAGCGGCAGGTGCGGCAAGTGCTGTTTTGGCAATTGCAGCAGGTGCGGCCGCGAAAAAAACCGCGGTCAGCCGCGTTTTTTTCGTGGCCGCACCTGCCGCAAGTGCCAAAGCCGCACTTGCCGCAAGCCCGCATATACATTGTATGGGCCGTGCCGCAACTGTGCCGCAAGTGCAGCGGTTATGCGGTAATCGCGGCAGATGCGTTTTTTCACTGCATCTGCCACGATTTAAAAAAACCGCTGATGTGAAAGTACCCTAACAGAGGAAATTCTCAACAATAAATTCTAATAAAAAGCTCCAGCAATGTGTTTTCTTATACAGTCCCTGACAGAAGTTATGTCGCTTATCCATGTTATGTAAATAAAAGCTTATAACCTGACGTTAAATTCATCGATTGTTTTTATAAATTACTCTTTCGAAAGCTGAAACCCTCCCAAATGTGGTTTAGGTTTAGAAAATGAATTGACATCAATGCTGAAATATTGATCATTTAATAAACACAGAAGAGTCAGATTTTGGCAAGACAAAAGTTTTGTCGCCCACAGAAAGTAATATGGTTTTCAAACAAATAATTAACTTAGAATACAAATATATGTTGCATAACATTGGTGAATAAAGTTGTGGTGCCATTAGTCATATTTAATATTTTGAGTGACTTTCACGAGCTTGAAGGACTGCATTCATGCGGTTCAACAATAATTCATACAATTTATTAATGAAGTCATCAGGAATAGCAAAGAATGCAGTCTTGCATGCCTCCCAGAGTTCATCTAGATTCTTTGGTTTTGTCTTCCAAACTTCCTCTTTCATCCTACCCAAACATGCTCAATGATGTTCATGTCTGGTGACTGGGCTGGCCAGTCCTTGAGCATGTTGATCTTTTTTGCCTAGAGGAACTTTGTTGTAGAGATGGATGTACGAGATGGAGCACCATCCTGCTGCAGAATTTTACCCCTTTTATGATTTGTAATACAAGACGTAGTTAATACTTGATATTTTAAGCTATTGCCTTCCACCTTGCAAATGTTTTGCACACCCCCATACTAAATGTAACGCCAGGCCATGATCTTTCCACCACCTGTTTTCTGGGTGTATTTTGGATCCATACGGGCTCCAGTAGGTCTACTGCAGTATTTGCGGTGGCTGTGGTGTAATTCTACTGAAGATTGATCAGAGAAATATACCTTCTGCCACTTTTCCAGCGCCCATCTGTTTAGCAGGCTTTGGCACTTTGCAAATGCCACACGTTTTTTTATTAGCCTTTTGTTTAGTGCTGGCTTCTGGGCACTGATTCGACCATGAAGACCATTTCGAGACAGAACCCTACAAACTGTTCTAGTTGACACAGGGCCTTGCAGTGACCAGGCCTGTTGGAGCTCTGCTGCAGTGGAAGAGGGGCTTGCTTTGGATTTTCTAACCAACAAACGTTCCTCCTGAACAGTTGTCTTGCGGGTTCTGCCGGACATGGGCTTGTCAAACATCTCCAGTCTCTTCAAATCTTTTTTTAATTCTTTGTACTTGACGCTGAGACACATTAAAGGTGCCAGTCACCTCTGCAGTGGATCTGGTCTTCAGCCTCGATAATCAAGGCTTTGGTCGCTTGGTGGATTTTTAACATGTTGTCAGAGCTCAAGTTGCAGTTCAAGTGAAGGTCTGGGGGTGCTGGGTTTCTTTTTAAACACACACTAATTAACCTATTACTTACGGAGCACAGGTGAGGATGTAAACTAGGATTGGGTGCATGATATGACCATATGACAAAACTTTTGTCTTCCTAAAATCTGACCATTCTGTGTTCATTAAATGATCAATATTTCAGCATTCATGCCAATTTATTTTCTTAACCTAAACAAAATTTCGGAGGGTTTCAGCTTTCAAAAGAGTAATTTATACAGCCAATGGATGAATTTAACGTCAGGTTATAAGCTTTTATTTACATAACATGGATAAGCGACATAACTTCTGTCAGGGACTGTAAAGAATGCAAACATTTATCAATTTTAAGAGGTTCATTGAGCTGACAGGCCAAATTTCATGGGGGTGTCTGCAATGTGGGGTATCCATAGATTACACACAATTAGGTTTTTCAATGCTCATGATATTGTCACTAGTGATGAGCGAGCACTAAAATGCTCGGGTGCTCGGTGCTCTGGCCGAGCATCTCAAGATACTCGTGTACTCGGCCGAGCACCGAGCCCAATGTAAGTCAATGAGTGAAATGCTCCGCCCACAGACTTCCAGTTATAAAATGAGTATTGCTGGGAAAGGGCGGGAGGGGGGGGGCTTTTTGAAATCGCTGCAACATACAACACCTTGCTGTGGCCCCCAGAGGGATCCTAACAATGAATCTGCTTCTCCGTGAGGTGCCAGCTCACTGTGTGCACTGAAGGGAGCTGTGTACGTGTGTCAGATCGCTTATTATTACTAAGCAGTCCGAGCATCTCGGCGGTACTCGGTGCTCGCCGAGCATCCCGAGTACCGGGATACTCGTGCGAGTACCGAGCAGCGCAGAGCATACTCGCTCATCACTAATTGTCACGTATTTCCTGGATTTCTCTTTTAAATAATATGCACCAACTTAAAATCACTACCAGGACGATACAGAGTAAGAAACACCATCATCAGTTATGGCTCCTGCAGATAGTGATGTGCACAATCCAACCACAAGGACTATGAAATCGCAAAAAATAGCACATGCAAAAATAAAAAATGTAAAAAAGGATCATTACTTACATGCAAATGTGTGTGCAAATATGGAAAGTCACGTAAAAATAAATAAAATAAATGAATAAAGCACTAGAGATGCTTGTGTATGCATGGCCCTCTGCTGTGTGCGATATTAACACTCAGTGCTTATGACTTCTATGCAGCGTGTGGGAAAGTGCACATAGAATATGAAGCAATCCTAGACATGTGTTACATACAAGGAGGGCCAAAGTCCTTTTTTCCAGGTTGATCTGGAGATATATCTGAAACACTACCATTCTGCTGTGCAGAGGCCGGCGGTTCGACAGGTTGGCTTGGCCGTGCCCGGGCTGTACCGACTGCTGAAAGGAAACACAAAGACAGAAATCAGAATCAATGGGTAAAAGCTCAGTATTATTACCCCACAAGACCTACAGGGTTATAGCAAACTATTACTTAACCAAAGGTTATATGATAACTAGTGGATTGCTGGGGGGGGGGGGGGGAGGTGGAGTCACTCATCCCTACAAAGAATGGAGAAGCCGTCGAGCAAGTGCTCCATCCATTGTGTCCAGCGCTGCCCCCAGTCCCATAGGCAATGAAGTGAAGCTGCTTAGCTCAGAGGGAAGATTACTGCGCTCTCCAATCCTTGGGCTTCCTTGTTTTCACTATCAGCTTTATCAGAGATTTTCATGTATGTTTAAATTATAAAGCTTCTCCAATCCTTACAATGCTGACCACAGACAACACCGGTTACACACTGCTGCCGTCCCGATTTTCATGGACACACAGACCTGAATGGGTAATTTTGATCTATGCACAAGCACGGAGACATGCCCATTATTGATTAAGCACATGGTCTGCAAAAAACACAGACATGTAAACAACCCCCATAGACTATAATGAGTCTGTGTTGTGTCCGAGAGAATCAGAGACACTAGTGCATATCATCAAGAATCATGGTCATATTGCCATGTTTCAGATCGTTTCTGGGAGCCCTGAAACAAGTTGACTAATAAATCAATATTATATTCACCCTTCTGAATATGGCAGCGTGGTTTTTAACCCATTATCCTCCCTACTTTAATTTTCTGAAATGACGACATTTGGGTTCCCATTGGTTGTAAACCATAATCATCAACATTTACAGAAATAAACACTTGGATGTAGTGACTCTATATAATATATGTGTTTCACTTTTTTTATTGAATTTCTGAAGTAAATTAACTTTTTGATGATATTCTAATTCATTGAGGTGCACTGGTACGGCACAGATGTCTGAATGACATTATCAACTATAAGCAAAGGAGGAGTATGCAGTGATGGAAATACAATGGAGCGAGCGTCCATCCTACCTCTATTGTCCTTTGCTGGTGTTTCGTTCTTAGCTGGAGCCACCGTGCGCCGATTCTATCAAAGGAAAAACAAATGTTTACAGCAGAGGAAAAAAAAAGTGTTGGACGGTTACGTGTTCCCCTGTGCCAAAAAAAGAGAGAATTTTGTTTACTTACCGTAAATTCTTTTTCTTATAGCTCCTATTGGGAGACCCAGACATTGGGGTGTATAGCTTCCGACCTCCGGAGGACACACAAGGCATTACACCTAAAAGTGTAACTCCTCCCCTACTGCCTATACACCCCCTCCCGGGAGAATCCCATCAGTTCGGTGCACAAGCAGGAAGGAGGAAATACCACCCGCGCCCAGCCCAACAGGACTGGGAAATAACAAAACGGCCAACAGGGCCAACACGCGAGGTGAAAACGACACCAGGCACTAGCAGAGAACAAAGCCCCAAAAAGGCACAGGGTGGGAGCTGGGTCTCCCAATAGGAGCTATAAGAAAAAGAATTTACGGTAAGTAAACAAAATTCTCTTTTTCTTTTGCGCGCCATTGGGAGACCCAGACATTGGGATGTCCAAAAGCTATCCCAGGGCGGGAAAAGACCCAGAAGCAGGCCCATCATAAATGAGCAACCACTGCCTGAAGGATCTGCCTGCCCACATTGGCATCAGCCGATGCCAAAGCATGGACTTGATAATGCTTAGTAAAGGTGTGAAGGCTAGACCATGTGGCCGCCTGACACACCTGAAGGGCTGAGGCTTGATGACGCAAGGCCCACGAGGCCCCCACAGCCCTTGTGGAATGAGCCTTAACACCAGCAGGTAAAGGCAAACCAGAGGAGACATAAGCCTCCCGAATAGGAGTCTTGATCCACCTAGCCAAAGAAGACTTGGAGGCTGGCTCACCCCTCTTCTGACCGACAGTAAGAACAAACAGGGCATCCGAATGGCGAAATGACGCCGTTCGGGAAACGTAGATTTTGAGAGCCCTGACCAGATCCAAAGTATGGAGAGACTTCTCATACTGGTGAACCGGATGCGGGCAAAAGGATGGCAGGACAATATCCTGATTCAGGTGGAAAGGGGAAAGCACCTTAGGCTAGAACTCCGCCACAGGCCGAAGCACCACCTTATCCTGGTGAAACACCAGAAAAGGAGACTGACAGGACAAGGCAGCCAACTCCGAAACTCTCCGCAGAGACGTGATGGCAACCAAAAAGGCAACCTTCTGAGAAAGCCTGGAAAGAGAAACCTCCCTAAGAGGTTCAAAAGGCGGCTTTTGTAACGCCGCAAGGACCAAGTTACGATCCCATGGGTCCAAAGGACGTCTGTAGGGAGGAATGATGTGACTCGCCCCCTGAACAAACGTCTTTACCTGAGGAAGCGTAGCCAAACGCTTATCAAAGAGAACCGACAGCGCCGAGATCTGCCCTTTGATGGAACTGAGCGCTAAACCCTTATCCAAACCGGACTGGAGGAAGGCCAGAAGGGTTGACAGAGAGAAAGGCCAGGGAGAATTGCCGTGGAGACGGCACCAGGAAAAGAAAATCTTCCATACTCTGCAGTAGATTCCTGCAGAAACCGGTTTCCTGGCCTGTCTCATGGTAGCGACGACGTTAGTAGAAAAACCACGGGACGTCAACAACCAGACCTCAAGCGCCACAAAGTCAGGCTCAGGGCCGAGGAATTGTGGCGGAAGAACGGACCCCGAGACAAGAGATCCGGTCGATCCTGGAGCCTCCATGGACCCCCCACCGAAAGCTGCAACAGGTCCGGGTACCAAGCTCTCCTGGGCCAGTCCGGAGCGATGAGAAAGGCTCGCCTGCATTCCGCCCCGAGCTTCCGCAGGACCCTGGGTAACAAGGCCAATGGGGGAAAGACATAGGTAAGACGAAAGTGGGACCAATCCTGGACCAGAGCATCCGTCCCCACTGCCAGGCTGTCTCGGGCGCGAGACATGAAGGCTGGAACCTGTCGATTCAGCCTGGACGCCATCAGGTCCACGTCTGGAGTTCCCCAAGTGCTGCAGATGTGCCGAAACACCTCTGGGTGAAGAGCCCATTCTCCCTCGTCCATTCCTTGCCGGCTTAAGTAGTCGGCCTCCCAATTGTCCACCCCGGGGATGTGGACAGCCGAGATGGACGCGTCGTTGTCTTCTACCCACCGAAGGATGGGTTGGACCTCCGCAAAGGCTTGACGGCTGCAAGTACCTCCCTGACGGTTTATGTAGGCGACCGCAGTCGCGTTGTCGGATTGGATCCGAATTGGATTCCCCGACAGAAACCTCTGGAAGGCCAGGAGAGCCACGTAGATGGCTCGAATCTCCAGGACATTGATCTGTAAAGATGATTCCTGCATCGTCCAGGTGCCCTGAGCCCTGTGATGCAGGATCACCGCACCCCAACCCAGAAGGCTGGCGTCCGTAGTGACCACCAACCAAGAGACGGGAAGAAACGACCTGCCTCGGGACATCGACCTGGGCACCAGCCACCATCGGAGAGATTCCTTCGTCGCAGAAGAAAGGGCAATGCACTGATCTAGAGATGACGGATTTTTGTCCCATCCGCGCAGGATCTGCAGCTGAAGCGGACGCAGATGAAACTGCACAAAGGGGACCGCCTCGATGGTCGCCACCAACTTCCCTAAAACGTGCATGAGACGTCTGATGGGAACCGAGTCCGCGTGCAAAAGGAACCGGACATCCTCCGCAATCGAGGACTGCTTGTCGAGAGGAAGAATCACCAGAGCCGGAACAGTGTGAAACTCCATGCCCAGATACAAGATCGTCTGAGTAGGGATGAGGACCGACTTAGGGGAGTTGACTATCCAACCGAAGGTCCAAAGAGTGTCCAAAGTGGCAGAGAGACTCATCTGACACTGTTCCGCAGACGAGGCTCTGATTAACAGGTCGTCCAGGTACGGAGTGACCGCGTGCCCCTGCAAATGCAGTACTACCACCATTGCAGACATCACCTTGGTGAAGATCCTCGGAGCCGAGGAGAGGCCGAAGGGCAACGCCACAAACTGGAAATGATCCTCTCCCACAGCGAACCGCAGCCACCGCTGGTGAGCCGGAGTAATGGGGATGTGGAGATAAGCATCTTTCACGTCCACTGAAGCCAGGAAGTCCCCCTGAGACAGGGACGCTATCACCGAGCGCAAGGACTCCATCCTGAAGGGCCTGACCCTCACGTGACGATTGAGGAGCTTGAGGTCCAACACCGGTCGCACAGAACCGTCCCTTTTCGGAACCGTGAAGAGGTTTGAATAAAACCCCTGAAACCGTTCCTCTGACGGGACCGGAACCACAACTCCGCTCTGAAGCAGAGCGTCCAGCGCTCGCTGAAAAGCCGCAGCCCTCGCCGGAGGGGGCGAAGAGACGCAGAACCGAGTCGGAGGACGCGACTCCAGTTCGATCTTGTAGCCGTGAGAGACCACGTCCACCACCCACCGGTCCTGGATACGACTTTGCCAGATGTTTCCAAAGCGGGAGAGCCTGCCACCGATCTTGGACGCTCCCGGAGGAGGCGAAGAGTCAGGAGGAGGCAGGCTTGGCGGCTGAGGCGCCGGCGGGCTTCTTTTGCTGGGCCTTAGACTTCCAGGACCTATGAGACCTCTGGTCCTTGTCCGGACGGGAAGAAGAGGAGGAAGATGAGGCTGACTTGGAGGGACGAAAGGAGCGAAACCTAGCATGCAGTTGACGCTGACCGGTCTTCTGCGCCTTAGACTGCGGCAAGGAGGTGGATTTCCCCCTGTAGACTCCTTGTTGAGATCGTCAAGACGCTCCCCAAATAGCCTATCTCCCGAAAAGGGGAGGCCCTGGAGGAACTTTTTAGACGTAGCATCCGCCTTCCAGTCACGCAGCCACAACATCTGACGTGCTGCCAGCGAGTTAGCCGAAGCTACCGCAGATTGGCTAGCAGATTCCATGATTGCGGATCTAGCATAGTCCGTAAACGCCTCGGCCTGAGACGTCAGAACCGCCACCTCAGGGATTTCCGAAGTCACCCTAGGGATCTCTGAAAGACAAGCTGAAACCGCTTGAAGGGCCCACACAGCCGCAAAGGCTGGAGCAAAAGATGCCCCTGTGGCCTCGAAAATGGACTTCTGCAGAAGCTCAATCTGCCTGTCCGTGGGATCCTTGAGAGAGGACCCGTCCGCCACCGACATAACGGTATTGGCGGACAACCGAGAAACCGGAGAGTCCACTCTCGGAGAAACAGACCAACACTTCACCACATCTGGTGGAAAAGGGTAACGGGAATCTTTCTGCTTCTTAGCAAAGCGCTTGTCAGGACAGGCCCGAGGGGTCTGAACCGTAGAGCGGAAGTTAGAATGATCCAGGGAAGATCCTCTGGACCTGGCTGGAGGGAGAAACTGATAAAGTTCCTCCGAAACGGAAGAATCCAACGGCGGAGCGGGGACCGTCAAATCCAGCACAGTATTGATAGAAGACACTAAGTCGTCCACCAAAGAACCTTCGTCCAGGTCCTCATCAGGGGCCCTGACGGAGTCCAAGTCTTCCTCCCCTTCCATCAGGGACCTCCCAGCGCGGGAGCCCACCTGCGAGGGCGCAGGGGAAACCGCTCGACGTAGCCACTTGGGAGGTCGCGGAGACGGTTCCGAGAGTCCTGAATTGTCGCCAGAGTCCAAACCTCTAGCAGAGGAAAAACCACTACGACGCCTACGGCGTGTGGCGGAGGCCCCAGAGGAACCCACCCATTCACCTGACATGGACTCCCGCAAGGCTCTGGTCATAGCCGACATAGACTGAGACAGAGTCAGAAATGGACTGAGCAAAAACAGCTGTCCAAGGCGGAGGCACCGCTGGATCCACCGGGCCAGGCGCAGATGCCAAAGACCCAGAACTGGGGGGAACCTCGTGCACCAAGGCAGTTACTTGGACTGCAGCAGCCGGCGAAATATCAGCCTCATGCGGGGAACAAGCCGAGCAATGAGGAAAAGAGGATCAAGCAGGCAGCTGGGCCTTACATGCTGTGCAAGCATGATAACGTGTCTGCATCCTAGGAGCTTTATTCCTGGAGCTAGACATGGTGTCTCCTTAAGTGACCTCAATGAGAGAACTCAGAGGAGGGGAAGTGGAGTGTAAGCGTAGTCAGGGAGGAGAATAGAGCACCACCAGAGACTCGGGTGACCTACCGGACCTTGAGTGCCCTCCAGAGACGTGCAGCCCCTGCAACCACCGGCAAAATGCAGGGAAAAGAAGCCCGCAAGATGGCTGACGGAGAGGAGGCGTGGACAGGGGAGTGTCCCTATCCAGCGCGTGAAACCGGAGGGCAGGTCCACTCCCCCGCTGGCAAACGCCCCCAGGCTGCAAAGCAGCATCCCCCTAGGAAACCGAGGACCGGCCTGCCCCGAGGCCTTCCTCCAAAGGGGCGGGCACAACCCAAGGGGCGGCACCGCCCCATGAAGCCCCGGCGCGACTTTAGAGACACTAGGCCGCAAGCCGGGGCCTAAATTGAGCTCCGCGGCTGCCTGTCAGCAGGGGGCGAGCGCGGAGCACACCAAAAAATCGCGGACTAGCCGCAGCAACACCTGGCCAGGATCCCGGACAGCCGGGGGAGGCAGCGCTCCCTTCCCAGACGCACAGACCAGCTGCAGAAGCAGCACGGACCCCCACAGAGTACCTCATTGGTGGTGCAGGGTCCGGTCCCTGGGGATCCCCCTCACACAGGCCAGCAGACACCGGGGAACCCGTGGACTGAGTGGATGAGCCCAAATTGTGGGGGCCAGGAGGATCCCACTTCTCCAGCCCTAAGGATTGGAGAAGGACAAACAGCATGAGGGCTCCAGCCCGTTGTACCCCAGGGGTACCTCAACCGCCTCCGCCCGGGGGAAGAGGAAGGAGACATGCTGGGGATCGAAAGATCCTCTTTGCTTCCATCCGACACTAATTAGTGAGAGAGCAGGAGTGTAGAGTGTGCCTCCTTCAACACAAAGCAAAGAACTGATGGGATTCTCCCGGGAGGGGGTGTATAGGCAGTAGGGGAGGAGTTACACTTTTAGGTGTAATGCCTTGTGTGTCCTCCGGAGGTCGGAAGCTATACACCCCAATGTCTGGGTCTCCCAATGGAGCGCAAAAGAAAGGAGGAGGGTGAATGCACCTTCTAAGGGAATTAAAATGCATAATTTTCTTTGCCAACCTTTTTTTTTCATTGGCATGTTCTGTCTTATTGGTGCCACCATTATACATATGATGAAATGATACACATACGCTTAGAAAAGTAAATCGAACATGCCAATGCGGACAATGTGGTGAGTACAAGAACAGAGATTTGGTTTCCAAGTGTCCAATTGTTTTGTTCTCTTTGGACACCGAGTCGCTCTCCTGTCCCCATACAGCACACAGGTGTGCCAGGATGACAGATCGCCCAGGAGGTTATATAATCATCACACCAGCCACAAACCAGGACAAGGGTGACTCCAAAAAAAGACAATCAGACCCCTTAGCACATTAGCAAGTATCCAGCAAAGTTAAAAACCCTATAAAAGAAGACTTTAATTTTATTATCAAGTTTTCGGGTTCAAAGGCCATCATATTCCAGAAAGGGATGACAGACAGTGATTAGCTGAGAATACGACACATCATCGCTTCAGGGGGAAAACAGATCAGTAAGGACCAAAGGTCAGTATGGGAGTAAATAATAGAGTAGACATTTATCTTTTAATTTCATTTGTGAAACAGGCAGAGAATTTTAAATAACTTAGGAAAATAAAAAACAAAAATAATTTCAAGATGATGTCATAATTAGACAGCTATGTTGTAGTATCCCTCAAAAATCCTTGCCCCTCTATGGGCTGTAGGGGGGCAGGGTCCTTGCTCGCCTATGAGACTTGTGGGGGTGGGGTCCTAGCCCACCTATGGGATTCTGGGGCTCGGGGTTCTTGCCCCCATATGGGACTGGGGGAGCGGGATCCTTGCCCGCCCATGGGACTGGGGGGTTGGCTCTTGCCGCTTGCAAGAAAAAGGGGAAGGGGGTCTTTGTCGCTCTGTAGTAAGTGGGAGAGGGTTTTTGTCTCTCTCCTCCTCTCCCTTCTGTCAAACTACATACAGACATAACCAGACAGGCAAGCCAGTGACAGGAGCAATGCATGCTAGGAAGCTCTAGGGCAGGGGTTGGTAACCTATGGCTCTTTTGATAGCCACATCTGGCTTGCAGCCAAATCCGGTGCCCGCCGCTGAACCATGTTTTGGGTGCTGCTCTGTCTCTGCAGCCAATCAGAGGGCCAGCAGCCACCCAATCAGAAGCCAGCATCCGCAGACCAATCAGTGGCGCATAACGTCACCAGCGGGAATCTGATTGGCCAGCCGCTGCTGGCCTCCGATTCGATCGCTGTTGCTGGCTTCTGATTGGCTTAACATATGGGTACGACAGTAGGGACAAAGTGGCACCCGAAACACGGTACAGCGCAGAACGCGGAGGATCAGCAGGCGAGTATGTGTGTGGATTTTTTTTTTTGCATGGGACAATGGGGGGTACTGCAAATGGATCTGGGGGTACCTTATTGGGGGCTGCAAGGGGATGATGGGGATACCATACTGGGGCTACAAAGGGCTGCAAGGGGATGATGGGGATACCATATTGAGGACTGCAAGGGGATGATGGGGATACCATATTGAGGACTGCAAGGGGATGATGGGGATACCATATTGGGGACTGCAAGGGGATGATGGGGATACCGTATTGGGGACTGCAAGGGGATGTTTCTCTTACATAAAATGCACACATTTATTTGTATTTAGTTTTAAACATATTGTACGGCTCTCACAGAATTCAATTTTAAAATATGTGGCGATCATGGCTCTCAGCCAAAAAGGTTCCTGACCCTGCTCTAGGGCCTATAGTGCTGGTTTAATGCAGAAGAGAACCTAAACACTCAGACTGGAAGGCAGGTTACAGTAATTGAGAACCATGGCAGTTCCTGGACATTTTACATTGGTAAATGCAAAACGCTCCAATAGCAGCTTAACTTGTGGGTGGGTGGGGTGAGGGCCGCTGTACCACTAACATATAAAACCTGTTTAAAAATACCCGCCAGAAAAGGAGATTTTTGTGTACTCACCGTAAAATCCTTTTCTCTTAGCCTCTAATTGGGGGACACAGGACCGTGGGTGTTATGCTGCTGTCCACTAGGAGGCGACACTAAGCAGAATCTGCAAAAGAGTTAAGTGTCTCCTCCCCTGCAGTATACACCCCTGGCACAGGCCTTGCCTCACCAGTTTTGTGCTAAAGCAGTAGGAGAGTTTACATATAATAAAATTAACACAGACCTGTAATCACACAGGAAACATGTGAAAACAGATATAGCTAACAAGTTAATAACAGATTAACGGAATCTGAATTTAAATAGGCATGCGTGTAAACAGATAAGGTTAGCAAGTAATCTTAGTACAATAAGACCTGTGATAAAACAGGTACATGCGTAGACCGTGAGGAATTCACGGAGCAATAATTGTATAACAAGACCTGTAGGGAAACAGACCTACAGTACCAAAAAGGAAAACAGGCCCAGTCTAAACATTACAACAGTGAGCAATGTGAACAGAGACAAACATGTGCAGACCTATTAACACTATAACAGCTAAAAAGCTATGCAGAATTATAGAACAAAACCCGCAAGGGTGACAGCTAAAAAGCTATGTAGAATTATAGAACAAAACCACAAGGGTAAAAGGGTGGGTGCTGTGTCCCCAATTAGAGGCTAAGAGAAAAGGATTTTACGGTGAGTACACAAAAATCTCCTTTTCTCCTTCGCCTCATTGGGGGACACAGGACCGTGGGACGTCCCAAAGCAGTCCCTGGGTGGGAGAAAACAACTGAACTAGGCATACTGAACACGATCAGTGATACCCATGCACCGACAGGCAGCTGCTGTCGTCTGGAGTACACGTCTACCCAGACCTGCAAGTGGTGAAGATGGAATGCAAGCCCTGTAATGGCTTGAGTATGTGTGGAAGCTGACTCTTGAGTGCTCACACAATATTGTGCTGACACCTGGTGCCAAACTGATCAGGAGGCCCGCACGGCCGTAGCAGAATGTGACGTCACATTGCCGGGAGGTGTAGCGTCTTGGATGGTTAGCCAAAAACCACTTGCATAGAGGGACCTTAACAGCTGATGTCCTTATTTTTGTCCTCTGGAATAGGGAAGAAAAGAATTCAACCCCTTGAGAGAGACTGGTCTTGGATACCTACATACGTAGTGACCTGACACGGTCCAGCATATGTAGGTGGGTTACTACCAGACAGACTGGAGTCGGGCGTAGTGATGACAGGAAAAAAAGGGTCTTTAGAGAAGTGGCAGGAGTATATGGTTTAACACGAATGATGAAACCAGCCTGAAGATAATCTTGTTCCGGAAGAAGACCAGAGAAGATGGTTTACATGAGAGTGCTGAGAAGCCCGCTATCTCTGCAGAAAAAAACAAATTGCCCGAAACCTATTACTGTATGGATGAGAATGTTAAAGGTAATATTCTATAGGAACTCAAACGAAGTTCTTGTAGAGCCGTGAGGACAAAGATCAGGTTACGCAGGAGCGATCCTGTTGTAAGGAGGCCCTAAAAGAGAGAATCCTTGAAATAAGGATTTTCCTAGACGCCTGGAAACAAGACGTCTTTGGGCCCTTTCACATCAGCGTTTTTTTAAATTTGCGGCAGATGCGGTGAAAAAACCGCATCTGCCGCAACTGCCGCATAACGGTTCCACTTGCGGCACGGTTGCGGTTTTTTCCATAGGAAGTATAGGGGGACTTGCGGCAGATGCGGCAAGTGCGGTATTGCACTTGCGGCAGGTGCGGCAGAGAAAAAAACCGCAGTAAGCCGCGGTTTTTTTCTCTGCCGCACCTGCCGCAAGTGCAATACCGCACTTGCCGCATCTGCTGCAAGTCCCCTATACTTCCTATGGAAAAAACCGCAACCGTGCCGCAAGTGGAACCGTTATGCGGCAGTTGCGGCAGATGCGGTTTTTTCACCGCATCTGCCGCAAATTTAAAAAAACGCTGATGTGAAAGGGCCCTATTAAGAAGGTGAAAATAACCTGCTGAATGGGACCTCAAGACACAGTTGAGTCTATGTTTGAATAAAGGAACAGAAGTTCTCGGCATGAATGACCTCTCGAGATGGATGAAGCTAAAGGAACACAAAATGATTATAATTGTGGAATCTGATAGATAAGGCTGGTTTACTTGCTGTGACTTATGGTCGCTACGATTTCCAGGAAGAAGCCCTTGGGTAATTTCCTGAAGTCAAGGGGTACGCAAGACATTTTATAGCTGAAGAATTCCAGGAGAAACTTTGCCTTGTATGAGAACAACTAATAGAACAGTGTTCAAGGAGTCCACCCAGTGAGGTATGATCTCAACGTGTGGGATCACCTGGCCACTGCGGGTTCCACCTTGGTGATTGCCCTCTGCCCTGCTGTGAAGTTGTCTGACTGTATCCTAACCAGTCCGACTGCTAAAGGGTAACCGCATGACTAAAAATATTGGCCGAATCTCCGCAGATTGAGGGACATCGTTGGATGCGGTCGAGACCACTGTCATGTGTATTGTGATGGGAATATCTCGCACCACATTTTGCTCCTGGATCCTGCTTAAGCATGGGTAAATGACGACACCGTGGATGCATCTGGGCCTATGTAAATGCCTTCCAGGCTTCCACTATTGCGTCCAGTACTGTTATAGGCGTTGTGACGGATTGAGAAGACCACTGAAAACGACTGCTGGCTCCCAAACGATAAAGTGTGTCTTGTCTGGGAAAAATCAATATGGCTGAAACTCCATACGAAATGCTGTGGCCTGTGGTCATCCGGATAGGCAGCGAAGTAGGAACTCCTGGGTTTATGCGTTGTGCTGCCTTGGAATTGAAGTACACTCATGCAGGGAAAACAACGCCAATAGAGTCTTCTTAACGTGCCCATTGAAAATGGTGTGTTCGCAGACTTCCGAAAATTATGCATTTGATGAAACCATCCAGATAAGGGAGACTCCTGGAATGCAATATAGACAATTCCAACTTCCGAAAGTACCCATGGGCCTTAGGTTTAATGGAATTCACCTTTGACTCCTGAGTCAAGAAAGGATTGACTGCGTAGTGGAGGGTCAGGCCCCAGCCGCACGGAGGGTCGATATCCCATCCATTGAGTTAATGCAGACGCGGGTCTGCGAGGTCCTGCTTCGGAGTGGGCTGAACCGAGGGCGAGCTCCTGTCTCGGCCGAAGTACCCAAGTAGGACTGAGAGGGGATTGGCCGTTGGGCTGTATTGCGCAATCTGTAATTTAGATTTTCGTGTTTCTGATCTGGGGATGGAGATGAGATTCTTTGCGGATGCATTTTCATCCCGAATCCCTAAGAGTGGGGGAACGGAGAAGGAATATGCTATGGTTCGCAGGACCTAGTGGCCGTTATCTTAAGTGCTTGTGCTGCTGTGTATCCCAGTGTTTCAGCCTGTGTCTTATAGGACTTGGCTGTCGTCACCACTAACCAGAGCAGAAGTTGTTGAGGCCTGGCGAACAGTCCTGGGACACCTTACAGTTGCCAGGTAATTGTAGATCATATCAGCTTCCTCTGGGAACTCCAACAGTGGGTGTTCGAGGAAGGAACCTGTCAGTTAAACCGGTAATAAGTCCCCTCTAAAGGGGGCCTTGTGTGACAACCGACCCCCAGTCGGACCTAGACGAAGCTTCTGACTACCCCTAACAATTTAGAGGGCTGGAACCGATATGCTGACGGCGACTAAAAACACCGGCCTGATGTGTTTTGGGGGTGGGAAGTGCCCTTGAGTACTTAGGGCCTGAGGACAACTCGTACAGTAATTTTTCGAAGAGGTGCCTGCTGAGACATGGGGGACCAATGATGTCCCCCTTGCTAGCACTTCCGCCTCCCATCCATGTAGCCAGACGCCACGTCTACTGGCAAAGGTAGTGGGAGATGTTATAACAGAGCAATTGGCAGCTTCCAGGACTGTAGTTAAGTGGCTTCTCCTGTATGAGATAGTCCTGAAGAAACAACTTGAACTGCCTGGGACACCAGAGCAAAAAAACGGCGGCTGGGATGATCTGCAATATGTACAGTGGTTACATGTAGAATGCAGCTGCATATCTAATGGCTGAACAGGAAGCTGTACTACCCCTCGTAGTAGGAGATTGCTCGAAGCATGGCCGATGGGGGGCTGACAAGGTGCCGCAGAAAATAGCGCTGTTCAGTGGCGTAACATCAGGCCCTGGGGCCCCGATGCGAAGGCTCCAATGGGGTCCCCAATGATTGCAAATCTTTAATAGCATTAGTCTTTTTCTATAGGCCAAAGGGACTTTTGGGGCCCCCCTAGGCTCCGGGGCCCAGGTGCGATCGCAACCTCTGCACCTGTTGTAGTTACGCCCTTGGCGCTGTTGGTTGTTCTGCAGTTGCTACCAGCGACTGGGACACAGTAGTGTTGCTGTGTATCATCTAAAGTCCCTGTGAGCAGCGTTACGCTCTTAGGTGAAGGCTGCTAGTGGAGACTCTTGTATCTCTTGACACCAGGCTCCAGCTGCGCAACTGCATCTGTAACAAGGGGGAACATTGCTTAACCCCTTGTCCCTGGTATTATGGTACATTGCTAAGCCCCTTGACCCTGGTATTATGGTATATGGGCAGCAATGAACTAGCAATCAATGCGTGTTTAAACAGTTGTGCTGCAGCAAGAGAAAAGCCCTGTCAAGGCTTCTGTCCCCTTGCTGCTGATGACCAATAGGGAGTTGACATTGAAAACTCCTCTAGTCCGTCCGGTGCAACTCAACAGTAGCCACCGCTACTGTTGAGAAGGGGCTCCTGTTAAAACTTGCTGCATATCATGCCATGGAAGATGGCTCCGTATCTGGCCTTTACGCAGGGGCCATGGATGATGCTCCTTGGCTGGTATTTATGCAGGGGGGCTTCCATGGATGATGCCTCATCACCTGGTCTTTGTGCAGGGGCTTCCATATTTGGCCCATGATATGCGGTGGTGATGTGCTAACAGGGATGGGTAACTGGGGGAGAGCTCTGCTCATCCTGCCTCAGCATATGTGCTGCCAATGCACCCTATCCTTTATGTAATGTCCGCCCTGCCTGTGTAGTGTCCGCCACAACTGAGAAGAGGGGCGGGTCAGTCACTAAAGAGCGCGCTGGGGGCTCTCGCGATGAGCGAGAAGCGCCAGGACCAGCTATCCCCGCCCCCCTTGTGACGCGGCTGCAGTCCGGCCCGCCCTTGTTATGACGCTATCCGCGTCATTCGTCGTCATCCGGTAGGCGGACCGGGGGCGGGTAAGAAGGCGGCGGCTAGGCGCTAGGCCGAAGCCGCGGCCTGTAGTAAAGAAACTATGCCGGGAATGTCTGCAGGCCGGCGCGGAGGTCCGGGAAGGGGTCTGAAATGACCCGGCCATGAGCCCTGGAGCCTGCCGCGCTAGTGCGGTGATGACCCCCGCAGGAGGTCCAGAAGGCTGGATCTTCTGCCTCTTGCTGCCAACACACCCCGACATAATGATAGGGGATCCTGGCGTAGTATGGCAGCCCGCTGGTGCCTGTCGCCATAGAGCAAATCAATGCAGAGTCCTCAGAATTAGCTGTGGCTCTGTAGGAGCTGGGAAAGAGCCCGGAATGGACCTGTACATGTCCCAATTATTGCAGAGTCCGCAGATCTAGCTGTGGCTCTGTAGGTGCCGGGAATGGAGCCAGGGGGGAGCCTGTACCTGGTGCTGCCTCTACCTAATGCCATTAGGGAGGAAACCTGGTGTCCTTCCCTCTCACTGCACATATTACTGTGCCTGTGATGCAGCCTGCAGCAGGCTGTGTCAAGATTATGAGTGAGTGCAGTATGTGATGGCCATAGGATGCAGCCTGCAAGCCTGCGCTGCTGCAGGCAGCTTCCAGCCCAATGCAGCATGTGCTGCTGATACCTGTGGTGCCACTACCTAAAACACCCAGGGGTGATTAGGGGGACGTCATCTGGCAGGTAGTCCAGCTCTGGCTTCAACTCAGGACCCCGAGGGAGTGAGGAAGGTGGATGCTATGCTGGGCTGTCTCAACTTTAACCCAGCAACCCAACAGTGGGAGGCCGAGAAAGGAGTACGGCATATGTAACGATTCTCAACTTCAACCCAGCGCCCCAACAGTGGGTGGCCGAGGAAGGAGCATGCCGGGGGCCACGCCGGACCCACTTTTCTTCATTGGAAGAAAAAAAGATGAGAAAAAATAGAGAGTAAAAATAGACGTGTGCCTCCTTCGACACTAAGCAAAAACTGGTGAGGCAAGGCCTGTGCCAGGGGTGTATACTGCAGGCGAGGAGCCACTTAACTCTTTTGCAGATTCTGCTTAGTGTCGCCTCCTAGTGGACAGCAGCATAACACCCACGGTCCTGTGTCCCCCAATGAGGCGAAGGAGAAAATAAAAGGTCTTCCTGTACTGGTTGGATGCCACAAAGACACATCAGTGAACATAAGGACCAATTTCGGCTGACGGCAGGAACATTTTTTATTTATTTTTTAAATCGTATATTTTTCAATTATGCAACTAACCTTCACAATTTTGTTAACTTTGGTTGTCGGTGTGGGGGGAGGAGGCATTTCAGGGCCGGGATCAATTTCTTCATCAGGCGCCAGATCGGGATTGAGTGAGAATATACTCTCCAAATCAATCTGTTAAAAAAGAAAGGAATAGATTATTTAGTAATACATTATAGTCCATGAAACGCAGGTCTTCCGCTGTTGGTCCCGGTCTATGTTGACAGGTAGCAGCGGTGACGTCACGACTATGGCGTATATGACTGTAGCACTAACTACATCTGCATCACCACAGAGCCCAGTGATTGGCAGGAATGATAAAGGGCACAAGATGGGACATGACCAGAGCACAGGTAAGTAGGGCTCAACTGTTGTCTGTAAATTAAGACTAGGGAGTAAAAAAAAAAAAATCAACTGATGTGGAATGAAGTATCACTGTGCCATACAAATCCCCCCAAATCAGTCCCACAATACTCACAGCTGCCTTGGTAACTGCAATCATGTCAAGTGTTTCGCTGTTGCATCATTTGGTGCTACAGATAAAGCAGTCACCATTGCTTTGGGTATGGATCGGTTTATCTTCTAAATAAGTACTCTGTTTATAAGAATTTGTCAGCACGATTGCATCGATACCTTAATGATGAAATCCACTTTGTGGTTGCTCTTTACACAGCATTTGAAGTTTTATATAATAAGACAAAGGGGTACAGTGAGGGACTGTGAGTAGGGTCTTCAGCTCCTGCCCCGGCCCCTCCGCCTGCGTCTGGTGTTTGAATGACCAATCATTGCTTTGTGAGCGATCTGCCTTCTGTTGAAAAGTTTAGACCCAACTTTCCGCGGGCGACGCTTGCACGGATTGATCTTCCAATGGTCAATAACATGGGGCACCAGTGGCAGCACATTCGCAGACTGAGAGCTTGCCTCAATTAAATCTCTGAAGGACGTCATTGAGCTGAGCTCTCTACATGCGCATGAGTCACCACCGACTCCATTTTATTGAAGACCGCTGGGAGATCAATATGTTCAAGTGCCGCCAGCGTCATGGATAGCGTCTGTGCGATCAGTCATACAGGAGACGGGTCACTCACAAAGCAGCGACCTGTCAAACAAACACCAGAGGCAGGTGAAGGGTCAGGAACTGAAGCTAAAGACCCCACCCAGAGCCCAGCCCCTGTGCACCTAACCCTAATTACACAAAAACCCCAAATGCTGAATAAAGAACTACTAAGTGGATTTCTTTACTTAAAGGTATAGATTTAATCTGTATACAGCATCATTGTGGCCATGTCTTTACTGTAACATGCAAAGGTGTGCTAACAGGTTCTACAATGAAGCACTGGATAACCTACAAGCACAACATTGGCGTAAAGTGGGGACAGTGTGTTCCTGACATGCAGTATGGGCAAAATGTCCAAAAATGTACAACATGTCACAAAAAAGAAAGATTACTACATATATTAACTTTTTCCCAGCCACCGTATATTTCAACATGGTGAACTTGTGGGGGTTGTGAGGGCATCTGTGAGATCAGCAGCAGTGCGGTATTACTTAGGCCTCCTCTTACATTACCCTCAAAACCTCATATATAAAATGTGGTAATAAATATCAAATTATTCCACCCCAGAAAAAAAACATAATAGGTTTAAGTTTCTTGATACGTTCTATGCATTTTGCAACCGTGCCATTAAAGGGAATCTTTCAGCGGGTTTTTGCAATGTAATCTGAGGACAGCATGCTGTAGGGGTTAATAACCAAAAATCAACTAAGTCTCTCATATCTGTATATGTGCTGTTTAATTAAATTTAAGGCTTTAATCACCTATTACCATTACTGGACTACAGTGTAATGCACACGGCAGCCTGACATCCCCTCCTTTAATTGGCAGCTCACTGTCAATGTTCAAACTCTATTGAGGGCCTGGCATGGGCAGGAGTAGCACTTCCAGCCCTGCTGCATGGCTAAACTCAATGCTTTAATTGTGACAGAACAGCAGCAGCCAGTAAGCGAAGTTAAACATGCCTGGATTCAGGGCCTCTTTACCTACATGATGCTGCTCTCCGATGTGGTAGTAAAAACCTTCTGACACATTCCCTTTAAACAATACAAATCACCTTGCAAAATACAAACCAGCTATTCGGTTGTTTGGAAAGGGTTAATTTTGGTTCATTAAAAAAACTATGGTGACTGGTCCATTTTCATATGTAGCACAGACACAGGCTATCCCCCGCTCACTCGTCCATTGCTCTGTTTCCGCTGTATCTATTGTATGACACACAGGAGATGAACAGGACGTGAGTAATCACAGACTGTAGGAAGTAAATACATAGGGAGAAGTAAGAAAAACACACAGAGCTGGTTATGGGGAGTCGGGGTTTATGGAGGAGGATTCCCAGCTATAACCATATGAGAAGGAGCAGGACGGCCCTGTAATACAGGCAGGCACAGATCTATGGTGGCAGCAGATGGGCATGGGATATGTTCCTATGTTTAGTAGTGGTGTCTCAAGAATCGACAAAACTAATTCATCAGTAAATAGTAGCAAAAAAACAGTGATGTCAGCTGTGGGATGATGTTCACTCCTGAACTGGTTTTCAGACTAAGGCCACTTTCACATCTGCGGTATTTCAGTCTTTTTCACGTCAGTACTTTCACCTCAGCGTTTTGCTAATCCAGCAGAATTCTGCCTTTTCAGAAACAACCGGATCTGGCAACATTGTGTTCTGTCTAATGCATTTGGAATGGAGGTCTGGAAATGTGCGCTGACTTATGGTTTCATCCAGATCCGGCAAATCCGGCACGTCAGGCTTATCTTAAAACCGCAATTAGGCCCCTTTAACACTGGCGTTTTTGAAAAAATGCGGCAGATCCGGTCAAAAAACCGCATCTGCCGCATTTTCCACCTAACGGCTGCACTTACGGCACACTTGCGGCAAGCCCCATGCATAGTCTATGGGGCTTGCAGTAAGTGTGCGGCAGACACAGCAAGTGCGGTTTCGGCAGTTGCTGCCACGGAAAAAACTGCGGTGATCTGAAATGGGCCTAATTGCGGTTTTAAAATAAGCCTGAAGTGCCGGATCTGGATGAAACCATAAGTCACTGCACATTTCCAGACCTCCATTCCAAATGCATTAGGCCAGCTTCACACCACGCCGCAGTCCTGTCCGGAGTAAACCAAACAGCCCCGGACCGGTTTTTGGCCCCCATAGCAGCCTATGGGGCCGGATGGAGCCAGATGGCAGCTCTCTGCCATCGGGTTTCCATCTCTCTGGATGTATCCGGGAGAATTCGGATTATTCTCACCGGATACAAAATGTTGCTTGCAACGTTATTGTGTCCGGGGAGAAAAATCTTCCCAAAAACTCGTATCCCGGATTCGCCCAGATCCGGGGCAATCTGGCGCTCCCTAACATAGGAGCCTATGGGGCCGGATTACCCCGGTCCGGGAGGATCCAGGAACCGGACACCGGCGCCTGCACGCAGCTGTGATTTCAGGACCGCGGCAAGCTCCCTGCAAGCCGCGGTCCTGCATCATTAGCAACTGCAGCTGCGTCTGGCTGTACAGAGGACCGGAGGGCACATTTGGCCCTCTGGTTCTGTGTGCTGATCCGGTCCGGGGCTGTCAGGTTCATGCCTGACAGCCCCGGACTGGACTGCGCCGTGGTGTGAAGCCAGCCTCACTCAGAGAGGCATTTTCTTTTTGTTTCAACAAAACCAATATTGGAAACATACAATGTAAGATACCTTGGAAACCAGCCGCTATGCATATAAATAAAAATATACAGAAACCTTAACATGTTTAACTTCCTCAATAGTCACAGCAAGCTTCTTTCACTTCTCGAATTATAGTGAGAACCTCAGCTCCGCTCCCCATTTTCACGGCAGTCATGGCAAGCTCCGCTCCCCATCTCGCCGGCAGTTATGGGCGGCTCTGCTCCGCTCCCCATCTCGCCGGCAGTTATGGGCGGCTCTGTTCCACTCCCTCCCCCGGCAGTTATGGCAAGCTCGGCTCCACTCCCTCCCCCGGCAGTTATGGCAAGCTCGGCTCCACTCCCTCCCCCGGCAGTTATGGCAAGCTCGGCTCCACTCCCTCCCCCGGCAGTTATGGCAAGCTCGGCTCCACTCCCTCCCCCGGCAGTTATGGCAAGCTCGGCTCCACTCCCTCCCCCGGCAGTTATGGCAAGCTCGGCTCCACTCCCTCCCCCGGCAGTTATGGCAAGCTCGGCTCCACTCCCTCCCCCGGCAGTTATGGCAAGCTCGGCTCCACTCCCTCCCCCGGCAGTTATGGCAAGCTCGGCTCCACTCCCTCCCCCGGCAGTTATGGCAAGCTCGGCTCCACTCCCTCCCCCGGCAGTTATGGCAAGCTCGGCTCCACTCCCTCCCCCGGCAGTTATGGCAAGCTCGGCTCCACTCCCTCCCCCGGCAGTTATGGCAAGCTCGGCTCCACTCCCCCCCCGGCAGTTATGGCAAGCTCGGCTCCACTCCCTCCCCCGGCAGTTATGGCAAGCTCGGCTCCACTCCCTCCCCCGGCAGTTATGGCAAGCTCGGCTCCACTCCCTCCCCCGGCAGTTATGGCAAGCTCGGCTCCACTCCCTCCCCCGGCAGTTATGGCAAGCTCGGCTCCACTCCCTCCCCCGGCAGTTATGGCAAGCTCGGCTCCACTCCCTCCCCCGGCAGTTATGGCAAGCTCGGCTCCACTCCCTCCCCCGGCAGTTATGGCAAGCTCGGCTCCACTCCCTCCCCCGGCAGTTATGGCAAGCTCGGCTCCACTCCCTCCCCCGGCAGTTATGGCAAGCTCGGCTCCACTCCCTCCCCCGGCAGTTATGGCAAGCTCGGCTCCACTCCCTCCCCCGGCAGTTATGGCAAGCTCGGCTCCACTCCCTCCCCCGGCAGTTATGGCAAGCTCGGCTCCACTCCCTCCCCCGGCAGTTATGGCAAGCTCGGCTCCACTCCCTCCCCCGGCAGTTATGGCAAGCTCGGCTCCACTCCCTCCCCCGGCAGTTATGGCAAGCTCGGCTCCACTCCCTCCCCCGGCAGTTATGGCAAGCTCGGCTCCACTCCCTCCCCCGGCAGTTATGGCAAGCTCGGCTCCACTCCCTCCCCCGGCAGTTATGGCAAGCTCGGCTCCACTCCCTCCCCCGGCAGTTATGGCAAGCTCGGCTCCACTCCCTCCCCCGGCAGTTATGGCAAGCTCGGCTCCACTCCCTCCCCCGGCAGTTATGGCAAGCTCGGCTCCACTCCCTCCCCCGGCAGTTATGGCAAGCTCGGCTCCACTCCCTCCCCCGGCAGTTATGGCAAGCTCGGCTCCACTCCCTCCCCCGGCAGTTATGGCAAGCTCGGCTCCACTCCCTCCCCCGGCAGTTATGGCAAGCTCGGCTCCACTCCCTCCCCCGGCAGTTATGGCAAGCTCGGCTCCACTCCCTCCCCGGCAGTTATGGCAAGCTCGGCTCCACTCCCTCCCCCGGCAGTTATGGCAAGCTCGGCTCCACTCCCTCCCCCGGCAGTTATGGCAAGCTCGGCTCCACTCCCTCCCCGGCAGTTATGGCAAGCTCGGCTCCACTCCCTCCCCCGGCAGTTATGGCAAGCTCGGCTCCACTCCCTCCCCCGGCAGTTATGGCAAGCTCGGCTCCACTCCCTCCCCCGGCAGTTATGGCAAGCTCGGCTCCACTCCCTCCCCCGGCAGTTATGGCAAGCTCGGCTCCACTCCCTCCCCCGGCAGTTATGGCAAGCTCGGCTCCACTCCCTCCCCCGGCAGTTATGGCAAGCTCGGCTCCACTCCCTCCCCCGGCAGTTATGGCAAGCTCGGCTCCACTCCCTCCCCGGCAGTTATGGCAAGCTCGGCTCCACTCCCTCCCCCGCCAGTCGCGGCCGGCTCCACTCCCTCCCCCGCCAGTCGCGGCCGGCTCCACTCCCTCCCCCGCCAGTCGCGGCCGGCTCCACTCCCTCCCCCGCCAGTCGCGGCCGGCTCCACTCCCTCCCCCGCCAGTCGCGGCCGGCTCCACTCCCTCCCCCGCCAGTCGCGGCCGGCTCCACTCCCTCCCCCGCCAGTCGCGGCCGGCTCCACTCCCTCCCCCGCCAGTCGCGGCCGGCTCCACTCCCTCCCCCGCCAGTCGCGGCCAGCTCCGCAACTGCCGTGGAAGGGCAAGGTTTCATCCAGAACTGTTAGTTTCTCATGCACAAGTTCAGGACTATATCTTTATAGAGTAATGGACACTACACAGTAATATAAGCTGTAAGGTAAAGAAGATCAGCACAAAAGGTGCAAAATACTGGAAGAGCAGTATAATAAATCTTCACATTGCTCTAGTGAAACATATACCGGAAGAACAGAAACGTCAGTGTTACCTCTTTTCCTTTAGTGTCCCCATTTTCAATCCACTCAACAGTGATGCTCTCGCTGTCTTCATTCAGAGATGTCACCATGGCTTGATGAATTCGACCTAAGAGAAGAAGACAGAACACATTAAGTGTCACTCCAGCGTTTTTCTTTACTGCATCAATCCAGCGTTCTTCTTTAATGCACCTCTGCTCCCTGTCTTATACTCACCTGCCAATGTCCATCTTTTTTCAGCAGTGCTCTAGTATGTCTCTATTGATTTGTGACCTGCTCACAGCTTCAGTATTTCATGGAGCGTGCCAGAGGTCACAGCTCAATACATCTCTATGAGAACCTTGTTCTGGCCCTCATAGAGTTGCACTGGGACTTTGTGGCATAACATCTGACTTCCTGAAGAGCAGCTTTGACGAAATATGCCAAAATTAGAAACTGAACAAAATATTTAATGTGGTACAGAAGTCCATAAAAGTTTGACACACTTTGTAAATACCCTGCTGTCCCGATTTACAAGTAGAATTTGGAACTTAGCTTTGGATATAAATGGAGATGAAAGCTTCAGTTTAAAAACTTAAGTCTAATGGGTCTGACTACTAATAGTTTC
>JARQOC010001187.1:0-47216 GCA_033576535.1 Allobates femoralis | reverse complement strand
TATCTATACAGCTTAAACAGTTTTATTAGATTCACACTCCACTCCTAAAACCACACACAAGTATAATAATTGTGCACTTTGGCCGAAAGCACACAGCCCTAACATTTAACAAACACTTCACACATATAAAAAGTAAATTCTGAAAAGGACTTTTCACATCAGGGTATCCACACTATAAATGCTTATAAAAATAGCATGTCAAGTATCAAAGCCTATATTGTGTCCCTTAAGGTACCGTCACACAGTAAAACATCTCCGGCAACATCGCCGGCAACTGACGGGAGGGCGCGCGTTTTTGGCCGCTGGCCAAGATCGCTGCTGAGCTGTCAGATGAGTAGACATCACCGGCAACGCTGTGGCGATGTTGAAAGCAACTATCGCTGACAAGGTTAAATTCAACCCTGGCAGCGATCCTTGACATTGGACTCAATGGGGGAAGTTGCTTGCAACATCGCTGTTGCGATGTCAGACAGGGCGATTCAGGCAGATCGCCTGAGCAACATCACCAGGTTTCAGGACATGGTCCTGAAACCAGGCGATGTTGCTCAAGCAACTATCGCCGTTGATATCACCCTGTCACATGGGGCAATGCACTGGCGATGTTGCTGCAACTCTGTCACACCCCTGAGTTGCCGGCGATGTTTCCCCATGTAACGGTACCTTTAGATGCATTAAAAATGCTATATGATCCCTTATTTTGGTTGTATAAGGGTAACAGGTAAAGAGTCTCTGTAGTGTCACCTAAATGGGGTTTAAAATGCTGTATGATCTCTTTGGTACGTTTTAAGACATCTGTATCCACATCAGGTTCTATTCCATTGTTCCCAAATATATAACATTAGTGGCAAATTGTTAGCTACTTGACTTAATACAAAACTGCCCTTGAGGAAGGAAATGTACGTTGAGTTCAGTGACCGAGATCAGAAGGTGGAAGGCATATTCCAGGCAGTTTTGTATGAAATTAAGTAGCTAACATCCTGCCACTAATACTATATATTTGGGAACAATATAATATGACTTGATATGAATACAGATGTCTAAAGCATACCAAAGGGATCATATAGCATTTAAAATGCATCTAAGGAACACTATACAGACTTTGATACCTGACATGCTATTTTTATAAGCATTTATAGTGTGGATACCCTGATGTGAAAAGTCCTTTTTAGAATTTACTTTTTATATGTGTGAACTGTTTGTTAAATGTTAGGGCTGTGTGCTTTCGGCAAAAGTGCACAATTATTATACTAATGTGTGGTTTTAGGAGTGGAGTATGAATCTAATAAAACTGTTTCAGCTGTATAGATAAAAGGTTTATTTTTATTCATTTTATTTTGGGATAACATTGTCATCTACTATATAATTGCCGTAGGCACTTCCGTGTCGGACCCCGCAAAAGACCGTGGCTTTGTCACTCTGTGACGTCACCACGAGCGAAGCATTGCCCGTGTAGCGGGCATTGCGACCCCTCGCCGCTGTCAGCACACACCCCCAACCCCTGTCACCACACACCCCCCATATGTCCTCATCCCCCCCCATATGTCCGCACACCCCCGCTCCGATCCCGCTCCGGAGCCGCTGCTGTCAGCACATGCTGACACAGTGCTCCGGAGCCTCTCCTGTAACCACACTCCCCGATGTCCACACACCCCCCCCCCGCTGTCACCACACACCCCCCATATGTCCACACCCCATATGTCCGCCATCGGCGCATTTTTTTTCGCGGCCGCACCTGCCACAAGTGCAAAACCGCACTTGCCGCACCTGCCTCAAGTCCCCCTATACTTTCTATGGGGATTATCGCAACCGCGCCGCAAGTGTAACGGTTATGCGGCAAATGCGGCAGATGCGGTTACACTTGCGGCGCGGTTGCGGTAATCCCCATAGAAAGTATAGGGGGACTTGCGGCAGGTGCGGCAAGTGCGGTTTTGCACTTGCGGCAAGTGCGGCCGCGAAAAAAACCGCAGTCAGCCGCGGTTTTTTTCGCGGCCGCACCTGCCGCAAGTGCAAAACCGCACTTGCCGCACCTGCCGCAAGTCCCCCTATACTTTCTATGGGGATTACCGCAACCGCGCCGCAAGTGTAACGGTTATGCGGCAAACGCGGCAGATGCGGTTTTTTCACCGCATCTGCCGCGAATTTAAAAAACGCTGATGTGAAAGGGCCCTAAGATATCTTTTTGGGCCAATATAATCGATTACACTGGTCAACAGCATTTTTGGTGCCAAAGATATTTCATTGAATTTAGGGTAACTTTGGGTGCTGATTCTGAATATGTCATCAGTTTTGCCAGATTGGCTCAAGTTTTTGAGATTTTTCGTAAAATGTGTAAAAAAAAAGACGTTTTTTGCTACACGCGCATTAACTTTATTGATATTGTCATGAATACAATAAATTTAACAAAGTAAATGTTGATTTTAGTTTATTTTAACTAGTTTTAGAAAGTAATCTTCAAAAATGAACAAGACATGAAAGATAGACATTTAATCGCTGGAAAAGCGCTTTTTATATGATTTCCTTCTATGTGAGCTATTGGGGCAGTCACGCTGTAGATTCCAGCAGTAATCAGCCATCATATGTCTGTCCCATCTGCCTTGGTACCTTTCCTCCATCACCATAATATCCTGATGAAATCTCTCCCCTTGTTCTTCGCTAAAATCTCCAAGGTTTTCTGGAAATCTGTCCAAGTGACTGTGAAGATAATGCAATTTAATGCTCATGTGTACACCCAGATTTCTAAATCTCAATAGCATGTTTTGTACCAGTTCTTCATAATTGTCTGCCTTTTGATTTCCCAAGAAGTTCTTCACTACCAACACAAAACTACACCATGCAGCAGCTTCAATGTCATTCATTTCCTTAGGAAAATTTGAATCTTTAATGAGTTTCCGAATTTGAGGACCATCAAAGATTCCTGCCTTCAGTTTTTCGCTACTAAGACCAGGGAAAGATCTGCAGATGTACATGAAGCAATTACCATCTTTGTCTAATGCCTTGACGAACTGCTTCATTAATCCTAACTTTATGTGAAGTGGTGGTAGAATGATTTTTTCCCTGTCCACCAAAGGTTCGTTCACTATGTTTGATGCTCCTACTGTCAAGGTGTCCCTTGGAGGCCAATTCAGTTTCTCCCAGTGCTGATGTTTTGCTCTACTATCCCACATGCAGATGAAGCAAGGATACTTTGTGTATCCACTTTGCTGTCCAAGTAAAAAGTTGACCATTTTTAAATCAACACATATCAGCCACGAATGTTCATGGTAGCACAGTTTCTCCAAGACCATTTTGACATTTTGGTATTGTTCTGCAAGTTTAGTTGAGTGAGCTACTGGAAGAGATGCACACTGATTGCCATTGTTCAACAAAACACATTTCAAACTCCTTTTAGAACTATCTATGAAAAGCCTCCAGTCTACAGGACGATATACTTGTAAACCCATTTGCAGCATCAGGCCAGGAATATCCTTACAATATACAAGTAGGTCATCTTCACAGAAAAATGGAAGAAGTGCTTCTTCTCTGGTCCTGTAAGATGTAATTTTCGTTCCAGGCGTCAGACAATTTTTTTCACTTAGCCTTGAAGCTAAAAGTTCGGATGCACTTTTTGAGAGGTTGAGGTCTCTTATTAGATCGTTGAGCTCTCCTTGGGTAAATTGCGTAGGTGTTCTGAAACTTCCTTCATATTCTAGTTCACTTCCAGAACTAATGCTTAGCTCCATACCCTGCATTTCATCATCATCATCAGGTGGGGGAAGGTCAGGTAACATGGTAAACACAGGTACAGGCACATCTTCACAATGAGGGACAGGCCTTCTTGCAGATTCCATGTTAGGATACTCCCATTTTCGTTTCTTATGCTTATTGAATCCTTGTACTTGCACTGCACAGAAATAACAGTCATCATGATGATTTTTTTGCTCTCTCCACACCATTGGAACACCAAATTTGAAGCTTGTTCTTTGTCCTTTGCTCCATTTTCGTAATAATTCGATACATGCTTTGCACACTATGTGTGGTGCCCAAAACTTGTCTTGGTCCCCAAGCATAACCCCAAAATAGGCAAAATACACTTTTTTAACGAAGTCTGTTATGTTTCTTCTATGTTTTGTCAGTGTATATTCACCACAAATGTAACAGAATGAGTCTGGATCGTTAAGACAACTTCTTCTTGATGAGTTCATGCTTTTCACTGGAAAACAGACAACAACATAAAGTTAGTGCAAAAATCAAGCTATGAACAAACTTTTAGAACACTAATTAACACAAAACTATATTGAGAACTGCTCAGTTCAAGTACTAATCCAAAGAAATTAATGAGATGATGCGTCGCATTTACCAACAAGTGCTATAAATAAGATACCAAAAATCTCAAAAACTTGAGCCAATCTGGCAAAACTGATAGCATATTCAGAATCAGCACCCCAAAAATACCCCAAAATCATTAAAATATTTTGGGCACCAGAAAAAAAATTTTTTTTTGTTGACCTGTGTTATTTATTGATATATTCATAATTATATATATATATACAGTTCCTAGACGTATTGGTGAAGAAGCATGAAAGAGGGTTCAGTACGACACTATATGTTAAAAAGACGGATAAAAATAAACTTCTACGATACGATAGTCATCACCCAGCAGCCCTAAGGAGAGCGATACCAATGGGACAGATGCAGAGGGTAAAAAGGATTGTCAGCGAACAGACAGAATTAGAAGAAAAAGCAAACCAGTTAATGAGTAAATTTGTAGAAAGAAGATACCCGAAGAAGCTGCTAGAACAACAGATGGAGAAAGTTTTAGACAACAAGGGTGAGGCCAAAGAGAAAAGGCAAAGGGAGAAGAGGATTCCATTAATAATAACCTATAATGAGGAAGCACCGGAGATAGATAAGATTGTAAAAAGGCATTGGCACATCTTAAGTAGCTGTATACCGGAGGTTGAGGAGTTCAACAATAGACCTATGACAGCGTATAGGAAAGGGAAAAATCTGAAGGATGCTTTTATTAGATCAGACATTGGCTCTATGAAAAAGAGTAGACAAACAACTCTGACATCGAGAGATAGAAAGGGGTGTTATCCGTGTATCTCATGCATTGATTGTAAGTACATGCAGAAAGGTCCAAGTTTCACACATAATGGAGTCGAATATAAAATTAACCACTTCCTGACCTGTAATAGTGACCACGTGATCTACTTGCTAGAATGTCCATGCGGCCTCAAATATGTAGGTGAGACCACTTTAGAATTTAAAACGCGTTTTAACCAGCATAGACATGACATCAGAGCAAAGAGGAAAGACCTGCCAGTCCCAAGACATTTTGTAGAAAAAAATCACAAAGAGAGGGATCTGAAATTTAGATTTATCGATGCAATACCCCCACTCAGAAGAGGCGGAGACAGGACCAAGTTATTGAAGATAAGAGATTTAGAGTGGATTTATAAACTAAACACTCTGAGGCCGTCAGGGATGAATGTTGAATACAAAATGAGTCTGACATTATAGAGATTTTGTAACAAAGTAAAGTAGGTAGTAAGGAAATCGGAAATAAACAAGAGAACCCTGATAGGAAAAGTAACTCGGACGTAAAAATGGTACTTGTAGATAGAGAGCACTAGTCACAATAAAGGCACAAACTGTATACGAGTTTAATGATAATCAGATATTAATCACTTTTAGGTGTAATTTCGATGCACACTAGTATTCATATAGATGAATTTTAATGTATTTTAATATATTTATATGTTTTATTATTAGTATTCATATTTTAGCCCATCTAATGATCCAGAGCAATGTTCCGGTAGAAAGCACAGCAAGGCAGAAACGGTGGCCGCTATCAAATTTGCAGAACAGACTATCTGGTTGACCTGTAGATGCCATGCACAAAGCACATGACGATAAGCACTTTAATTCTATACAATAACACAAGCATCTTATGGATGCAATGCATAGCACTTTAAATGTATGAAACTTCAGCACTTTAAGCACAAAAAAATAAAATAATGTGACTATATGATATGACTATGGTTTATTAATCATGGAACTACTAAATGGATAATCTAGGGTATCCCCAATAGTATAAGAAATCCTATTGACCCCAAGATCGGCATACATGGTGAGCGATGGGGTTTCCTATCACCATGTAAGGCTGACACCTGACCGCAGTGGTATACACACTGTGGTTGGTGATTCATGGGCGAGGGATAATGACAAGTAAAATAGGGGAGACTAATAACGATAACGGTAGTTTTAAAATAAAATTAACGAATAGTCTCAAAATAGATTTTAGCATGTGCACATAGCACTTTTTGGATATAAGTGACCTGCACATACACTATTTTGCTCAATTTGCACAAACTACCAAGTGGACATTGACAACAGGCATGTAAACACCGCTGAAATGCAAATGCAGGTGTAAAGGCATATAATGCGAGTCGCAAGATGGCGGATGCCGGATATCCGGTATCGCCATAGCGACGGTAAACTACTCAAATTGCACCGCGCATGTGCGGGCGATCTCATATGGTACCTTTACACGCCGCGACGGCAGGCTGGATACATCCCGCTACAGGCTACAAATGTAGCTTGTAGCGCCAATGTAGTCTGTCGTAGCGGCGTCTGAAGACGTGACGCTGCAGCCGGCAACAGATACATCTGTTTCCTAGGTCTGCTCGAAAACTGATGGCTACAACGCCGATGGTAGCGAGCTGTATCGGCGTGTAAAGAGGCAACGGAAGGGAACTCTGGACACCCGGGGCTGTAGCTGCAATGTAGCTAAGGCGTGACCCAGGCTCCGGGATACCGCGCCCCATCACCGATCATTGGAGGAAGCTCCTGCATGACGATTGGTAGTCGCTGCCTAGGGCGGCATATTTAAGGAGCTGACGAGTCACACTACACAATCGCTCGAGCGTGCTGGATGTCTCAGCCTCCTGCGATGCCTGGCCAATCATGATGATATTGCGCTGTCCTATCATCGTACGGACGGCTCGTAATCCAAGATTGTGGCACGCCTATGTGCTGGCCCTGCTGTACCAGGTCCGCCCATAGTAGCTTATTGTAGCGCTGTGTAAACGTGGTACGCTAAGCTACAGATGGCTACTTGAGACACCCGGCGATGTAGCTAGCTATAGATGTAGCGTGGCGTAGCGCACCTTGTCGCGGCGTGTAAAGGAGATGCGTTGACCGTTTGTAGCCGTTTGAGCGTGCTCGTGCACGTGAAGTAGCGGGATGTATCCAGCCTGCCGTCGCGGCGTGTAAAGGTACCTATAGAGACGCTGGACACGTGCAATGGCAGCAGGAAAACAAGTAGGAGAACTGTATGCTGCATAGGAGAGGGCGGACCAGGTGGAAGTCATAGCTGTGCAAGGTGATGAATATCGACATGTAAAGCAATCAAATAAGTATCAATATGGAACAGATAATGCAAATATATGATGTGGAAAATAAGGGCTAAATATAATGATATAAAAGGTGAATAAGTGTGCACTAGCACTGTTTTTGCACTAGAGGGCACTATATAGATAAAAAACAACTGAATGTGATAATTGGCAATTATGTGAGCATATGAAAATCAAGGGTATAAAAAACCTAGCCTTGACATTGTATAGCTGCTAGAGAAAGGGACAGGGACAGGATCCCGAAACGTTGTCACCACCCACCTGATGGCCGAATAAAGGCGTTTGTTTCACAAAGAAGAGTGCTGCAGTCCTTTATTTTGTATTATTTTGTATATATAGATATAGATATATAGATATAGATTGATATATATATCTATTATATAATCGCGAATCGGAAAAGCGCCCCTTCGCGCGCACTTTCCGATGTCGTCATGTGGATACGAATTTAACATTGGGCGCGAAGCGCCCAATGCTGCGCGAGCAATGGCCGCGAGGCCATTGCGAGTCGCTGGCTCAGGGCGAGCAATGGCCGCGAAGCGGCCATTGCGAGCCGCTGGCCCAAAATCGATCCACAGGCTCGGCTACAACCTTAGCGATTTACCGCTCAGGTAGCGCGAGCAATGGCCGCGAGGCCATTGCGAGTCGCTGCCTGAGCCGCAAATCGCTACCCGGGGGCCATGGAGCGGAGGCGGTACTGCCGCCTCCGCTCCCCGCTACCCACAATTCGCCACCGCCCGCCCCCTATGTCCGCACAGCCTGCCCCCTATGTCCGCACAGCCCGCCCCCTATGTCACGCACAGCCCGCCCCTATGTCCGCACAGCCCGCCCCCTATGTCCGCACAGCCCGCCCCCTATGTCCGCACAGCCCGCCCCCTATGTCCGCACAACCCGCTCCCTATGTCCGCACACCCCGCCCCCTATGTCCTCACAGCCCGCCCCCTATGTCCGCACAGCCTGCCCCCTATGTCCGCACAGCCCGACCCCTATGTCCGCACAGCCCGACCCCTATGTCCGCACAGCCCGACCCCTATGTCCGCACAGCCCGCCCCCTATGTCCGCACAGCCCGCCCCCTATGTCCGCACAGCCCGCCCCCTATGTCCGCACAGCCCGCCCCCTATGTCCGCACAGCCCGCCCCCTATGTCCGCACAGCCCGACCCTTATGTCCGCACAGCCCAACCCCTATGTCCGCACAGCCCGACCCCTATGTCCGCACAGCCCGACCCCTATGTCCGCACAGCCCGACCCCTATGTCTGCACAGCCCGACCCCATGTCCGCACAGCCCGACCCCATGTCCGCACAGCCCGACCCCTATGTCCGCACAGCCCGACCCCTATGTCCGCACAGCCCGACCCCATGTCCGCACAGCCCGACCCCATGTCCGCACAGCCCGACCCCATGTCCGCACATACTTACATGTCTTCTTTGTCATCTGATCCTCCGTCCGGCCAGCCGTCCTCTTCCTCCGGCCCCGGGGGTCTTCTCTCTTCTTTCCGCCATCTCCGCCTCTTTGTCCGGCCCCGGGGATCTTCTGTCTTCTTTTCGCTAACTTCCACCTCCGACGTCCTCTTCCTTCTCATTAAGATAGAATGGACGAAAAATCCCCCATTCTACCTTAATGAGATCTGAGGCCCTCTTCTGATTGGTCGCTGTATACTGCCCTCAGCCAATCAGAAGAGCCCCTCAAAACTGAGACGCAGTTCTCATTCAGGTCCGCCTTTTTTTCCCCATTGACATACATTACCGGTGTGTCGGCGATTTTATGGCCGCCCACCTGGTTCTATTTGTCGGCCCTAAAATCACGGACACACCGCTAATGCATCTCTATGGGCAGTCAGCCCGATTTCGGATTGAACGCCGACCAATCAGAATTCGAGCTGACTGCCCATAGACATGCATTAGCGGTGTGTCCGCGATTTTAGGGTCGACAAATAGAACCAGGTGGCCGGCCATAAAATCGCCGACACACCGGTAATGTATGTCAATGGGGGAAAAAAAAGGCGGACCTGAATGAGAACTGCGTCTCACTCTGACTTAAAAAAATAAATAAATTTAATAATAAAAATAATAATTAAAAAATAATTTAAAAATAATAAAAAATTAAGTTAAAAATAATAAATAATTAAATAAAAATAATAATTTAAAAAAAAAAAAATGCGGACCTGAATGAGAACTGTGTCTCACTCTCACTTAAAAAAATAAATAAATTAAATAATAAAAAAAATAATTTAAAAATAATTAAAAAATAATACAAAAATAAATAAAAAATATTAAATAATTAAATAAAAATAATAATTAAAAAAAAAAAAATGCGGACCTGAATGAGAACTGTGTCTCACTCTCACTTAAAAAAATAAATAAATTAAATAATAAAAAAAATAATTTAAAAATAATTTAAAAATAATAAAAAAATAAATAAAAAATATTAAATAATTAAATAAAAATAATAATTAAAAAAAAAAAAAAATGCGGACCTGAATGAGAACTGTGTCTCACTCTCACTTAAAAAAATAAATAAATTAAATAATAAAAAAAATAATTTAAAAATAATTAAAAAATAATAAAAAAATAAATACAAAATATTAAATAATTAAATAAAAATAATAATAATAAAAAAAAAAAAATGCGGACCTGAATGAGAACTGTCTCTCACTCTCACTTAAAAAAATAAATAAATTAAATAATATAAAAAATAATTTAAAAATAATTAAAAAATAATAAAAAAATAAATTAAAAATATTAAATAATTAAATAAAAATAATAATAAAAAATTAAATATATGCTAATTATATCAGCCCTTTTAGCGGACCTGAAAGAGAACTGGGTCTCAGCCTAAATAATAAATTTAATAATAAAAAAAATAATTAAAATATAATAAAAAAATTAAATAAAAAATAATAAATAATTTAATAAAAAATAATAATTAAAAAATAAAATGCTAATAATAATGATATTACTGCTAATAATAATTCTATTAATGCTAATAATTATGCTATTAATGCTAATAATAATGTTATTAATGCTATTATTAATGCTAATAATGCTATTATTAATGCTATTAATGCTAATAATAATGTTATTAATGCTATTAATAATGCTATTAATGCTATTAATTATGCTATTAATGCTAATATTTATCCTATTAATGCTATTAATGCTAATAATAATGCTATTAATGCTATTAATAATGTTATTAATGCTATTATTAATGCTAATAATGCTATTATTAATGCTATTAATGCTAATAATAATGTTATTAATGCTATTAATAATGCTATTAATGCTATTAATTATGCTATTAATGCTAATATTTATCCTATTAATGCTATTAATGCTAATAATAATGCTATTAATGCTATTAATAATGCTATTAATGCTATTAATTATGCTATTAATGCTATTAATGCTAATATTTATTCTATTCATGGTATTATTAATGCTATTAATGCTAATAATAATGCTATTAATGCTATTAATGCTAATAATAATGCTATTAATGCTATTAATAATGTTATTAATGCTATTATTAATGCTAATAATGCTATTATTAATGCTATTAATGCTAATAATAATGTTATTAATGCTATTAATAATGCTATTAATGCTATTAATTATGTTATTAATGCTAATATTTCTCCTATTAATGCTATTAATGCTAATAATAATGCTATTAATGCTATTAATAATGCTATTAATCTATTAATGCTATTAATTATGCTATTAATAAAAAGCAAACCAGTTAATGAGTAAATTTGTAGAAAGAAGATACCCGAAGAAGCTGCTAGAACAACAGATGGAGAAAGTTTTAGACAACAAGGGTGAGGCCAAAGAGAAAAGGCAAAGGGAGAAGAGGATTCCATTAATAATAACCTATAATGAGGAAGCACCGGAGATAGATAAGATTGTAAAAAGGCATTGGCACATCTTAAGTAGCTGTATACCGGAGGTTGAGGAGTTCAACAATAGACCTATGACAGCGTATAGGAAAGGGAAAAATCTGAAGGATGCTTTTATTAGATCAGACATTGGCTCTATGAAAAAGAGTAGACAAACAACTCTGACATCGAGAGATAGAAAGGGGTGTTATCCGTGTATCTCATGCATTGATTGTAAGTACATGCAGAAAGGTCCAAGTTTCACACATAATGGAGTCGAATATAAAATTAACCACTTCCTGACCTGTAATAGTGACCACGTGATCTACTTGCTAGAATGTCCATGCGGCCTCAAATATGTAGGTGAGACCACTTTAGAATTTAAAACGCGTTTTAACCAGCATAGACATGACATCAGAGCAAAGAGGAAAGACCTGCCAGTCCCAAGACATTTTGTAGAAAAAAATCACAAAGAGAGGGATCTGAAATTTAGATTTATCGATGCAATACCCCCACTCAGAAGAGGCGGAGACAGGACCAAGTTATTGAAGATAAGAGATTTAGAGTGGATTTATAAACTAAACACTCTGAGGCCGTCAGGGATGAATGTTGAATACAAAATGAGAATATTGATAAATGTAAACCGAAATATACACTTTATAAAATCACATGCCTGTGTACTTCTGGGCGTCTCCTTCTGGGTCAGTTACTAGAGGGCTGTGTCTCCAGCAGCATGACTGGCTTCTCTAGCCCTCCCTCTTACTTTGCAGGATCACATGAAGGGCGTGATGTTATCTATCAGTGGGCGGGCACGCAAGGCAGCTCCCGTCCCTTCATGTGACGTCCTGCAAAGTAAGAGGGAGGGCTAGAGAAGCCAGTCATGCTGCTGGAGACACAGCCCTCTAGTAACTGACCCAGAAGGAGACGCCCAGAAGTACACAGGCATGTAATTTTATAAAGTGTATATTTCGGTTTACATTTATCAATATTCTTAAGAAAAATATAGGTGGAATGGTGTATGTAGGGTGCAGGGACATGTATTAACAGCTTATAGTCGTCATCTGAGGTGGTTGGTTCCCTTTAAAAAAAATTTAAAAATATTCTAGACACCCGATGCATTTGCATCGGGCTCACAGCTAGTTGATTAATATTTGGCCAAGTAGGGTGGAAGTCTGAGTGTGGTACTGATTCTATTGTGGATCTGAGTGCTAATCTTAGTATTAATTGTGCAGCAATAAAGGCCCCTAATTAATACTTGGTTGCACACCCTTTGGCCTTAATGGCAGCCTCCAAACGTTACTTCTAGCCATCTATAAGCTTCTTACACTTCTCAGCTGGTATTTTCTCCCACTCTTCCTTTGCAGTTTGTTTAATCTCTTGAATGTTTGCAGGGTTCTTTTTCCCAGTGGCAGATTTCAGCTCACCCCAAAGATTTCCAATGGAATTGAGGTCAGTGTGCCCAGTCACAAGATCCGATGCCTGGGAAACAGGATGAGCAACCCAGGAGCTGGGAGCATGGAGCGAGCATCGGACGTTAAGTTGAGAGTTTGTTTTATATGTGCACGTCAGCTGGGGGAGAAAATGGAGATTAATCAAGGGGGCATATCCAGGATGCAGGAGGCTGTGTGTGTGCCAGCTGGGGTGTATAAAGGGTGACCGGGGGGCAATATCCAGGATGCAGGGGACTATGTGTGTTCCAGCTGGGGGGGCATAAGAGTGACCGGGGGCCATATTCAGGATGCGGGGGGCTGTGTGCGCCAGCACATGGATGCATGTGTGTGCCAGAACAGGGGGGCATGTGCGAGCCAGCACAGGGTGGCATGTGTGAGCCAGCACAGGGTGGCATGTGTGTGCCAACATAGGGGGAACCACATGTGCCAGCACAAGGGAGCCATATCCAGGAAGGGGGATTATGTACCAGGATGGGGGTGTATGTATGTATATATATATATATATATATATATATATATCTATTATATAATTGCCGTAGCGACTTCCGTCGGAGCGGCGCAACTTCCGGTGGCTTTGCTAGCGAGTCCAGGTTTCATCTCCTACGGCCACGGCGACTCGCGAAGCAATGCCCGCAAAGCGGGCATTGCGAGTCGCTGCAGATTTGCGAAGCAATGCCCGCGAAGCGGGCATTGCGAATCGCTAACAAAGCCACAGGGGCTGCCTATGAGCAGGGGCTGCCTAACACCATGCCGCTGCAAGCCACAGGGGCTGCCTATGAGCAGGGGCTGCCTAACACCATGCCGCTGCATTGCGATGAGCAGGGGCTGCCTAACACCATGCCGCTCTGCCGACTCCATGCCCATTCGCTACCAAAGTCACAGGGGCTGCCTATCACCAGGGGCTGCCTAACACCATGCCGCTGCAAGCCACAGGGGCTGCCTATGAGCAGGGGCTGCCTAACACCATGCCGCTCTGCCATAGGCAGGGGCTGCCTAACACCATGCCGCTCTGCCGACTCCATACAACGCTATGCTATACTACAGTCCCATTACACGCGTATGCCCATGGGACTCTAATCTACACTACAGCCACACGCCGCTAACATACACCGCTATACCCTCTAAGCACTGCCCCTACCCCCTAAGCCACTACCCCCTAAGCCCCTACCCCCTACCCCCCCCGAACCCCACCCGCCGCATACCCCCTAACCCACCCCCACCCGCCGCATACCCCTAACCCGCACCTAAGCCCTACAGCCACACGCCGCTAACATACACCGCTATACCCTCTAAGCACTGCCCCTACCCCCTAAGCCACTACCCCCTAAGCCCCTACCCCCTACCCCCCCAACCCCCAACTGCCGCATACCCCCTAACCCACCCCCACCCGCCGCATACCCCCTAACCCGCACCTAAGCCCTACAGCCACACGCCGCTAACATACACCGCTATACCCTCTAAGCACTGCCCCTACCCCCTAAGCCACTACCCCCTAAGCCCCTACCCCCTACCCCCCCCGAACCCCCACCCGCCGCATACCCCCTAACCCACCCCCACCCGCCGCATACCCCATAACCCGCACCTAAGCCCTACAGCCACACGCCGCTAACATACACCGCTATACCCTCTAAGCACTGCCCCTACCCCCTAAGCCACTACCCCCTAAGCCCCTACCCCCTACCCCCCCGAACCCCCACCCGCCGCATACCCCTAACCCACCCCCACCCGCCTAAGATACACCGCTATACCCTCTAAGCACTGCCCCTACCCCCTAAGCCACTACCCCCTAAGCCCCTACCCCCCCGAACCCCCACCCGCCGCATACCCCCTAACCCACCCCCACCCGCCGCATACCCCATAACCCGCACCTAAGCCCTACAGCCACACGCCGCTAACATACACCGCTATACCCTCTAAGCACTGCCCCTACCCCCTAAGCCACTACCCCCTAAGCCCTACCCCCCCCGAACCCCCACGCCGCATACCCCCTAACCCACCCCCACCCACCTAACATACACCGCTATACCCTCTAAGCACTGCCCCTACCCCCTAAGCCACTACCCCCTAAGCCCCTACCCCCTACCCCCCCCCGAACCCCCACCCGCCGCATACCCCCTAACCCACCCCCACCCGCCGCATACCCCATAACCCGCACCTAAGCCCTACAGCCACACACCGCTAACATACACCGCTATACCCTCTAAGCACTGCCCCTACCCCCTAAGCCACTACCCCCTAAGCCCCTACCCCCCCGAACCCCCACCCGCCGCATACCCCCTAACCCACCCCACCCGCCTAACATACACCGCTATACCCTCTAAGCACTGCCCCTACCCCCTAAGCCACTACCCCCTACCTCCCCCCGAACCCCCACCCGCCGCATACCCCCTAACCCACCCCCACCCGCCGCATACCCCCTAACCCGCACCTAAGCCCCTAGCAAGGCGCTGTGGCGAGTCGCTAACATACACCGCTATGCTATACTACAGTCCCATGCCCATACGCTTTATGCCTGACACGCGTATGCCCATGGGACTGTACTATACCATCGCGCTGTACACTACAGCCCCATGCTCTTACCCACCCCCTCAGTGCGCCGCCCCTATCCCCTAAGCCCTGTCGCACCTAAGCCCCTACTCCCTAAGCCCCTACCCCTCTACCCCCTAAGCCTCTACCCCCTGTCGCACCTAAGCCCCTACCCCCTAAGCCCCTACCCCTCTACCCCCTAAGCCTCTACCCCCTAAGCCCCTACCCCCTAACCCGCACCTAACCCACTACCCCCTGCCGCACCTAATCCACCTAAGCCCCTACCCCCTAAGCCCCTACCCCTCTACCCCCTAAGCCTCTACCCCCTAAGCCCCTACCCCCTAACCCGCACCTAACCCCCTACCCCCTGCCGCACCTAATCCACTGCCTGCACCTAAGCCACTACCCCCTAAGCCCCTGCCGCACCTAAGCCACTGCCTCCACCTAAGCCCCTACCCCCTAAGCCCCGACCCCCTAAGCCCCTACCCCCTAAGCCCCTACCCCCTAACCCGCACCTAACCCCTTACCCCCTGCCGCACCTAACCCCTGCCGCACCTAAGCCACTGCCTGCACCTAAGCCCCTATCCCCGCCCCTACCCCCTAACCCGCACCTACGCCCCTACCCCCTGCCGCACCTAAGCCACTGCCTGCACCTAAGCCCTACCCCCTGCCGCACCTAAGGCACTGCCTATCCCCGAAACCGCAGCCGACGCATACCCCCTAAGCCCCTACCCTCTAACCCTCTACCCTCTACCCTCTAAGCCTCTACCCCCTAAGCCCCTACCCCCTAACCCGCACCTAAGCCCCTACCCCCTGCCGCACCTAAGCCACTGCCTGCACCTAAGCCCCTATCCCCTGCCGCACCTAACCAAATGCCTATCCCCGACACCGCACCTAAGCTAACCCACTACCCCCTAAGCCCCGCACCTAAGCCCCTAACACCTGCCGCACCTAAGCCACTGCCTGCACCTAAGCCACTACCCCCTAAGCCCCGCTGCACCTAACCCATACCGTCCGCCGCCGCCGCTTTCGCTAACACTTAAAGCCCTACACCCGAAGCCCCCGCCATCCCCTAACCTAACGCCCCCGTCGATCACTTACATGCCTTCTTACTCATCTGATCGTCCGTCCCATCCAGAAGTACTCCGTCCGGCCACGCGTCCTCTTCCTCCAGCCCCGGGGGTCTTCTCTCTTCTTTCCGACATCTCCGCCTCTTCGTCCGGCCCCGGGGATCTTCTGTCTTCTTTCCGCCAACTTCCAGCTCCGACGTCCTCTTCTCTTATCATTAACATAGAATGGACGACAAATCCGCCATTCTATCTTAATGAGATGGGAGGGGCTCTTCTGATTGGTCGCTCTCTATTGCCCTCAGCCAATCAGAAGAGTCGCTCATTTCCCATTTAAATACATTACCGGTGTGTCGCTGATTTTATGCCCGCCCGCCTGGTTCTATTTGTCGGCCCTAAAATCGCGGACACACCGCTAATGCATCTCTATGGGCAGTCAGCCCGATTTCGGATTGGGCGCCGACCAATCAGAATTTCAGCGGACCTGAATGAGAACTCTGTCTCAGCCTAAATAATAAATTTAATAATAAAACAAATAATTAAAAAATAATTTTAAAATAATTAAATTTCAGCGGACCTGAATGAAAACTCTGTCTCAGCCTAAATAATAAATTTAATAATAAAAAAAATAATTAAAAAATAATTAAAAAATAATAAAATTTCACCGGACCTGAATGAAAACTGTCTCTCAGTCTAAATAATAAATTTAATAATAAAAAAAATAATTAAAAAATAATTTTAAAATAATAAAATTTCAGCGGACCTGAATGAAAACTCTGTCTCAGCCTAAATAATAAATTTAATAATAAAAAAAATAATTAAAAAATAATTAAAAAATAATAAATTTCAGCGGACCTGAATGAAAACTGTGTCTCACCCTAAATAATAAATTTAATAATAAAAAAAATAATTAAAAAATAATTTAAAAATAATACAATTTTACCGGACCTGAATGAAAACTCTGTCTCACTCTAAATAATAAATTTAATAATAAAAAAAATAATTAAAAAATAATTAAAAAATAATAAAATTTCACCGGACCTGAATGAAAACTGTCTCTCAGTCTAAATAATAAATTTAATAATAAAAAAAATAATTAAAAAATAATTTTAAAATAATAAAATTTCAGCGGACCTGAATGAAAACTCTGTCTCAGTCTAAATAATAAATTTAATAATAAAAAAAATAATTAAAAAATATTTTTAAAATAATAAATTTTCAGCGGACCTGAATGAAAACTCTGTCTCAGCCTAAATAATAAATTTAATAATAAAAAAAATAATTAAAAAATAATTTTAAAATAATTACATTTCAGCGGACCTGAATGAAAACTCTGTCTCAGCCTAAATAATAAATTTAATAATAAAAAAAATAATTAAAAAATAATTAAAAAATAATAAAATTTCAGCGGACCTGAATGAAAACTCTGTCTCAGCCTAAATAATAAATTTAATAATAAAAAAATAAATTAAAAAATAATTAAAAATTTATAACAAACATAATAAAAAATAATAAATAATTCTATTACAATTAATAATAAAAAAAAAAAAAAAAAAAAAATTTTTTTTTTTTGGATTCTTTTTATTATCTATCTACCTACCTCTATCTATTTACAAATATACATTTAAAAATACATACAAATAAACATACATACATACAGAAATAAAAAAATTTTTAACCGAAAATATCCTACCCACGTGTCCGAAAATACAACCACAAGGCCGGCCATATATTTTCCGACATACCGCTAATGTATGTCTATAGGAAGTGAGCTCGAATTACCGCCCAATGAAAAGAGCACCTCACTTCCTATTCACATACATAGCGGTGTCTCGGCCATTTTATGGCCGGGCCCCTGCGTCTATTTTCGGTCACGGGAGTCGGCTCTTTTTCGTCGTTCCACGGGGCCGCAAACTCGCATTCAGCGGTTCGCGGACATTGGTCGCGTCTTACCAACGACTCGAAATGATTGCGAGTCGTTGGTAATACGCTACCTATCGCCGCGAATCGCTGATGGCCAGTTTCCGGCCCCGTCGAATGATGCCTCTGAGCCGAGTCGCCTGGCCGGAAACAGAACCAGGGGCTCGGCCATAAAATCCGCTCCTTTGTCTATCTATTCTATCTATCTCGATAGGAAGCCGCCGTCCAATCAAAATCGCCGCGCCTTTTTTGAAAATACATAGCGACCAATCACATTCATGGCGCCAGCTTTCTGAAGTTGCCGCCCTCCAATCAGATAAGCCCGCTTATTTATAGCGGCAATTTTGAATCTTCAACCTCTTTGAATCCTCTTTGTGGGAGAACGAGAACCTATCACTGGACTATCTGTTGGAGTATATTTCTGCCAAGAAATCCATCCTTCGTGAGGGTCTTTCAAGGACAACGAGAAGCTACCGCTGGACCGTCTGTTCGACTACATTTGAGCCGAGATATCCATCCTTCGTGCGGGACGTCGGGAAGCAAGCGCCGGATCGGGATCTACCATTGATCAGCTAAGATATCCTTTGGACAATCTACCTTTTCACATCAGAGCCTATAGTCCTGATGTGGAGTTTTATTTTCACCTCTTTTACTATCTTTATTTTTCACCACTTTTACTATTTTGCGCCATGCAGCGCCAATCGCCGCTGCATGGAGCGTGCGCCACAGTTCGGACACTTCCCTGCTGCAAGCGCCGACTTCTGCGCTACAAGCGCAAACTTCAGCGCTTCTAGCGGCCTCCGCGGTCTATGAGACCGCTGTGTCCGAACACGCATTCAGGCGCCGACCGTACAACTCGCCGCTGTAATATGGCGGACGCGAAATGTTCATTCATAAAATGCTGGTAGACGCCAGCCGCGGTGTGATTGGCCAGCGGAAATTCATACACATGGCGCCGTTAATCCGGTTGGTCGGCGCTATTGTGTGAAGATGCCGCTGTCCTATCACAACTCAGCGGGGCGGAGCTATAGACTTCCAGTCTCCCGAACGCCGTGTCCGAAAATCGAACCAGGCGCTCGGCAAGGAAAGTTCCGTGCATTTTCAAAATTCGCGCCGCGATTGTCATTGGATGCCGACTTCCCATAGACATCCATTGAGAAATGAGGCGCCATTGTGATTGGTTGTTGTTTATGGCGCTTTGATTCCGATTGGTCAGCGCACAGCGGCTACTTCGCAACTTTTCTTGCCGAGCGCCTGGTGCGATTTTCGGATATGCCGTTCGGCCGGCTGGAAGTCTGTAGCTCCGCCCTGCTGAGTTGTGATTGGCCAGCGGCATCTTCACACAATAGCGCCGACCAACCGGATTCACGGCGCCATGTTTATGAAGTTTTCGCTGCCCAATCACACCGCGGCTGAAGTCTACCGCCATTTTATGAATGAACTTTTCGCGTCCGCCATCTTAGAGCGCGAAATTTGAATTTGTGAACAATGTAAAAGTGAAAAAGCTGTTTTCACAGTACAATCTCACATCAGACTATATATTCCTAATGCCTAGGCTTATATTAACCCCTTCTTTATACTAATTTAATATTAGCTACATTTCACCATAGTGCCCTCTTTTTTTCATACTATATTAACCCCTTCTATTCTAATACTGCTCCACTTGCTATCTCACTATGTGCTGTACTAAGGCCATTTTCACATTAACCCCTTACATTCTTTTTGTACTCCAATTGCTATCTCACTATGTGCTGTACTAAGCCCATCTTAATATTAACCCCTTCCATTCTATTAGTGCTACACTGCCTATCTCACTATCTGCTGTACTACGGCCATTTTAATATTAACCCTTTCTATTCTATTAGTGCTACACTGCCTATCTCACTATCTGCTGTACTACGGCCATTTTAATATTAACCCTTTCTTTTCTATTAGTGCTACACTGCCTATCTCACGATCTGCTCTACTACGGCCATTTTAATATTAACCCTTTCTATTCTATTAGTGCTACACTGCCTATCTCACTATCTGCTGTACTAAGGCCATTTTAATATTAACCCCTTCTATTCTATTAGTGGTATACTGCCTATCTCACTATCTGCTGTACTACGGCCATTTTAATATTAACCCTTTCTATTCTATTAGTGATACACTGCCTATCTCACTATCTGCTGTACTACGGCCATTTTAATATTAACCCTTTCTATTCTATTAGTGCTACACTGCCTATCTCACTATCTGCTGTACTACGGCCATTTTAATATTAACCCTTTCTCTTCTATTCGTTCTACACTGCCTATCTCACTATTTGCTGTACTACGGTCTTTTTTATATTAACCCTTTCTTTTCTATTAGTGCTACACTGCCTATCTCACTATCTGCTGTACTACGGCCATTTTTATATTAACCCCTTCTCTTCTATTAGTCATACACTGCCTATCTCACTATCTGCTGTACTACGGCCATTTTAATATTAACCCTTTCTATTCTATTAGTGCTACACTGCCTATCTCACTATCTGCTGTACTACGGTCTTTTTTATATTAACCCTTTCTATTCTATTAGTGCTACACTGCCTATCTCACTATCTGCTGTACTACGGCCATTTTAATATTAACCCTTTCTCTTTTATTCGTTCTACACTGCCTATCTCACTATCTCCTGTACTACGGTCTTTTTTATATTAACCCTTTATATTCTATTAGTGCTACACTGCCTATCTCACTATGTGCTGTACTACGGTCTTTTTTATATTAACCCTTTCTATTCTATTAGTGCTACACTGCCTATCTCACGATCTGCTGTACTAAGGCCATTTTTATATTAACCCCTTCTATTCTATTAGTGCTACACTGCCTATCTCACTATCTGCTGTACTAAGGCCATTTTAATATTAACCCTTTCTATTCTATTACTGCTACACTGCGTATCTCACTATGTGCTGTACTACGGCCATTTTTATATTAACCCTTTCTATTTGTGCTACACTGTTTATCTCACTATGTGCTGTAGTACGGCCTTTTTTATATTAACCCATTCTATTCTATTAGTGCTCCACTTGCTATCTCACTATCTGCTGTACTAAGGACATTTTTACATTAACCTCTTCTATGTCTTTTCTATTTTAGTTGCACCATGACTATTTTATAGGGTTTAAACTCATACATTAACCCCTTCTATTCTGTTTGCTATTCAATAACTGTGTCACTATGTGCTGGACATCTGCGATTTTACAACTTCACCCCACAAGTGATTAAAAAAACCCATCTGCTGCGATTGCCGATTAAACCTTGCACTTGCGGCGCTGTTGCGGGAATCCCCATATAAACTATAGGGACACTTGCGGCAGGTGCCGCAAGTTCGTTTTTTTTTCTGGCAACACTTGCCGCAAGTGCAAAACCCCACCGGCCGCAAGTCCCCTTATGCTTTCTATAGGGATTACCGCTACCGCCCTGCAAGTGCAATGTTAATGTCGCTATCGCAGCAGATGCATTTTTTTCACTCCATCTACCGCAATTTTATCGAAAGAGCTGATGTGAAAGGGCTCTAAGGCGATTTGTATATTAACCCGTTCGATTCTATTTCTGCCCCACTTCCTATCTCACTATGTGGTCCACTAAGGCCATTTATACATTATCCTCTTCTATGCCATTTGCCATTTTGTTTTCCGACACTATGTTTTATACGGTTCAAAATGCTACATTAACCCCCTACTTTCGGTTTGCTATTCACTAACTGTGTTACTAGGTGCTGTACTCAGGATATTTGCAATTTAAACTCTTCTATACTATTTGTAATTTATTTTTTCATCCACACTCTTTTATAGGATGTAAGTGGTACATTAACGTCTTCTATTGTTTTGCCTATTCACTGTCTATGTCACTATGTGGTCTACTACTGGCATTTCATTACTAAACACTTTAATACTATTTTTATTTTTATTAATCGTCCAGTATTTTTTATGCGTGCCAATGCTACATTAACTTCTTACAGGCTCTTTGATTTTTTTTGGAGTTAGGAGTCAGTCATCACACGGTTACGAGTACGTTAACCCATTATATGTTAATTTGTAATATTTTTCATAGTCATTACTCTGTAGCACTACTACCTCTCTTATATTTAACAGTTTGGTGGTAATGCTACCTGCCCAGTTCATATCAGCGGCTATTTGAAATCGCGCCAGATGTGCTGACAGAATAGCATCAGATCATTTTGCTGCATTGCCACCGCATAACTGCTGCACTTGCGGTGTTGTTCCGCTAATCCCCATTGTAAGTATAGGGGAACTTGCCGCAGGTTCCGCCACCATAAAAAGCGCGGTCACCCTCCGTTTTTTTTCCATACAGCACCTGCCACAACTGCAAAACACAAATTGTTGCACCTGCTGCAAATAAATAGATACTGACTATTATGGCGATTATAATGACTATGGGGATTCACGTAACCGCCTGCAAGTCCTGCAGTTATGCTGTGGCTATGCGCCACATGCGGCAGATGCTGTTTTTCCAACGGTTATGATGCTATTTGAAATTAACGCTCATGTCAAAGTCCCTGTCATCCCAGTAGGACATTAACTACTTTTACATACCTAATATTTTACACTCTATTACTGACTGGGTCCCCTTTCACACGTCCATTGTATATGCACATTTACATACTTCCATAACATGGGCTAAGATTTAAATTTTAAATGCAACTTCTCAATACCTGTCACCAGGGCTGCAGTGCGTAACGTTACACTACATCACCGCATTTATGTTACTTTTTACATTGACCTGCCTCTTTCAATATCTCATACGCAAGTTGCTTTATTTGTTTTTTCACCCTGGTTTGTCACATTCTGCCATTTCATACTTCACGTTAAGGCCGCTCTTTCCCCTACTCCAGAAACAAATATAAAAACCACTACTTCTGCTATTATACCAAAACCTTCAGTTCTTGGTAAAAATTAACCCTAACTCTGCCATTTTTCAACACCTTATGCAACAACAACCTTGCTGGTGGTTATGCAGAAATTGACGTCATCCTGGTTGTATTAACACTTTTATTACAATGTTGAACATTTGCTTTGATACCGCGTATCGGAAAGGGCCATTACATCCATTTGTTTTGCCTTCACGGCAGTTTTTAAAGAATTTTAACACACTCATTTCCATTCCATATTCCATACAGTAAACATCATTACATCTTTGTTTGTTACTTTAAAGAAGTCTATCATTTCATTCTAACAGGTTTTGGAAATACATACTTTTGTTTTATTGTTTTTGTATGTTTACACAGTTATTATTCATTGGTTCCTTAACTAACACACTCTAGCTCTTTTTGGATTTCAAACACTGCTTATTCTTACTAAGATGAGCTCTCCAACACAAAATATCGCTCTTGCCAAGGAGGCTGCATCTACACCTAAGAAGAAGCATGCAGACGAGACTTTGGAAGAGAGACGTCTTCGGTTAGATCGTGATAAGGCTGCTAAAGCTAAACGCATTGCAGAGGAGAGTTTGGAAGAGAAACGTGTTCGGTTAGATCTGCGTAAGGCTGCTAAGGCGAAACGTACTGCAAAGGAGACTTCAGAAGAGAGGTGTCTTCGCTTAGATAGTGATAAGGCTGCTAAGGCGAAATGCCTTGCTGAAGAGACCTTAGAAAGGAGACGTATTCGCTTACATCGTCTTAAGGCTGCTTACGCCAAACGTATTGCAAATGAGACTTCTGCAGAGAGACGTATTCGGTTAGATAGGGCTAAGGCTGCTAAACTCAAATGGTTTGCTAAACTCTCTTCTCCACTGAGACGTTTTCGGTTGGATGCTGCGAAGACTGCTTTACATACACATATTTCGGAAGTGTCTCCTGAAAAAACAAGCCAACGAATGGAAACAAGAGCCATGACTGCGCGTTCCACATGCAAACAAACAAAAATTCCAGTCACTGAAGAACCGTCTGACACAGATGCTACTCCAGCCTCTTCGTGTACTGACATTCTACCAAGTGAACTGCCTTTAACACCTCCCATTACCTCAATGGAAATCAAAAAAGGAAAGGTTCGCAAGGTGTCTGTGCGTATGCGCAAGAAGGGTGTGGAGGAGAGTTCTGAAGAAAGACGACTTCTCTTGGACAAGGAAAAGTCTGCTTTGAAAACACCGCTTTCAATACAGTCTTTAGAAGGAAGGACAGAACGATTAGGCAAAAAATCAATACCTCTGCCTCAACGACGCAAACAGAAAAAGTTAATGCCTGCAGGAGATCCCTCTGATCCTCAGACTGCTGCCACCTCTTCGTCTGATCCTCAGACTGCTGCCACCTCTTCGTCTGATCCTCAGACTGCTGCCACTTCTTCGTCTGATCCTCAGACTGCTGCCACCTCTTCGTCTGATCCTCAGACTGCTGCCACCTCTTCGTCTCATTCTCAGATTGCTGCTACCTCTTCGTCTCATCCTCAGACTCCTGCCACCTCTTTGTCTGACCATCATACTGCTGCCACCTGTTCGTCTGATCCTCATACTGCTGCCACTTCTTCTTCTACTACATTAACTACAACTGAACAGCCTTTAACACATCGCAAGGCCACATCCAAACGAAAACACTGTGGTGAGGAGACGCCATACAGCAAACAGTGTAAAATTTTGAGGCTTAAAAGGAAAAGACAGATGCGTCAAGATACAGAATCTCCTACATCTAGACAAGTCCACTTGGCCAATTTGGCTACATTACGTCGTGAAGAACGCCAAACTTCTTCTTCCACTTCTATATTGCAAGAGGCAGAACGGAATATATATTCCACTTCTTCATTTATGGAATGTTTGGAATCTACATCCCTTCCACGTCTCATCTATGTAGGATTACATAATAAACTTCTACGTTTATTCTATTCACCTCTCATACATCAAATGGGATTTATTGATCAGGATCATGTTATTGTAGAACATTTCTGTGGTTTCATGAATGTAATATGTGAACATTGTGAGGCTCGACATTTTACTGCTGAACGCCCATCAGATCAACACTTTACTCTTTGTTGCCACAAGGGAAAAGTAAAGGTACCATTAACTCAATACCCGCACGTCTTCGAACGCTTGCTGAAAGGAGAGAGTGAGTACAGTCAAAATTTGATGGAGAATATCAGGAGCATTAATAGTTCTTTTGCTTTTGCCTCCATGGGTGCCCATGTTTCTCTACCACCTGGACACGGCCCTTACTGCTTCCGTATTCATGGGCAAATTTATCATCGCACTGGAACACTCCATCCTGCTCAAGATCAAACTCCAGCATATGCACAACTGTACATTTTAGATACTCTAAGCGCTACAGACCAACGGCTACAGTCTCCAGAAAATGTTAAATGTAATCCTACTTTAATGAGTATCATTGCTCTTCAATTGGATAATATTAATCCCTTTGTTTCGGCATATAAAATGTTACGTCATGTTGAATTAGAAGAAGAACAGAAGGCAAGAGAACATGGCACTGTCATGCCAAATATTATCATGGCCATTAAACAAGACAGAGACCAAGACCCGAGACGCTATAACAATCCTACTGCCAATGAAGTTGCTGTAGTCTTTGAAAATGCTGATGGAGAGCCACCATTCAATAGAGACATTTTAATTCATTTGAAACCTGATCCAAATAACCCCTTGGCCCCAAAAACACAGCAAGTCAGTATTCTACACAGCAATTTAGATGCATTACTCTATCCTTTATTTTTCCCTCATGGAGAACAAGGCTGGCATGAGGGACTCAAGCATCAAGGCAAAAGTCAACGCCGGGATACACAGCTCCAGTATTACTGCTATTTGCTGTCTGTACGGAATCAGTTCAATCCTGTCTTGAATGGTGGCAAACTAACACAGCAGTACTTAGTGGATGCGTATGTGAAAATCGAGGCTAATCGCTTAAATTTTATCCGTCATCATCAAAAGGATTTAAAAGTAGAGGATTATTGCGTACTCCAGGAACATCTCCTGAAACAATCTGTTGAGAAAGGTATTCCCATTGGCAAGACGGTCATTTTACCATCTTCTTTTGAAGGCAGTCCCAGAAACATGCAGCAACGCTATCAGGATGCCATGGCTATTGTGACTAAATTTGGACGACCAGATCTTTTTGTAACCATGACCTGTAATCCTAAATGGAGGGAGATTACAAACAATTTAGAGCCATGGCAGCGTGTGGAACATAGACCTGATTTAGTCGCCCGTGTCTTCAGAATTAAACTGGAAGCCCTATTAAAAGACATTAACACTGGATTATTTGGCAAAGTTTGTGCAATGGTTCATGTGATTGAATTCCAAAAGCGTGGCCTACCACACGCTCACATTTTGATCATTCTGGATAGCAAATCCAAACTAAGAACTGAGGTTGAAGTGGATAATATAGTTTGGGCTGAAATCCCTGATCCTGAAGATTACCCTCTGCTCCATGACATTGTGATGCAACACATGATTCATGGACCCTGTGGACAACACAACCCCAATTCTCCATGTATGGATCTTGGCAAGTGTAAGAAAGGTTTTCCTAAAGATTTCCAACCAAGAACACTCATAGCTAAGGATGCATACCCTACTTATCAAAGAAAGGAAGGATCATCCTTTCAAATACGTTCAAAGATGATTGATAATTCTTGGGTTGTTCCCTATAACCCTTACCTACTATTAACATACAAGTGTCATATTAATGTTGAGGTATGTGCTTCCATTCAAAGTGTAAAATACCTATTCAAATATGTCTACAAAGGACATGATAAAGCCAATCTTGAAATTTGCCAAACCAATATCCACCATGATGAAACACATCAATTCATGGATTCAAGATACGTCAGTGCACCGGAGGCAGCTTGGCGAATATTTGCTTACCCGATGCATAGACAATCGCACTCCATTATTCGCCTGGCCGTACATCTCCCACATTCTCAACCACTTTATTTTCATGAGGATGACTCTGTTGACGACATCAGTTACACAATGCACAGAAAATCTACTCTGATGGGCTACTTTGAGCTGAATGAGAGTGACCCGCATGCTCATGATTACTTCTACCGCCAAATTCCAGAGCACTATGTTTGGAAAGAAGGTGCATGGGAAGTTAGAAAGCGAGGAGGTTCTTCAGTGATTGGAAGAATGTATACTGTCAGTATGAAAGATCAAGAACGGTACTATTTAAGGTTGTTGTTACTGCATGTCAAAGGAGCAACAAGTTTTGACAACATTAAGACTGTTAATGAAGTGACATACCCAACTTTCAAAGAGGCAGCATTAGCTCTTGGATTGCTCTTCGATGACACTGTTTGGAGAAATACTTTATTGGATGCCTGTGTTCTCAACATGCCTGCACAGCTTCGTGATATGTTCGCATATATATGTATTTTTGGTCCTCCAGCTCATCCATTGGAGTTGTGGAAAGAATTTAAACAAGACTTTATCCAAGACTACTGCCATGCATATCACTCCAACACTGAGGAGTGTGAGAATTGTGAAGGATATGCTATGACTGATGTCCAAACTATTCTAAAATTTCATGGCAAAACTTTTACTGATTTTAATCTACCACGACCAAAAAGAAAGCCATACATCGCTCCACTATACAACAAGGATGATGAGTTAAGAAGAGCTCAGCAAATGAAAGCTACTTTAAATGACCAACAACTTTTGGCCTATGATGCGATCAATCAAGCTTTACACGATAGAAGTGGACAACCTAAGTGCTTTTTCATTGACGGTCCAGGTCGCAGTGGCAAAACATATCTGTATGATTTATTAATTCATGAACTAAGAGGAGAAGGCGAAATTGTCTCACCTGCAGCCAGTACAGGGATTGCAGCTAACTTACTGCAAGGAGGAAGAACCATCCATTCGCTTTACGGAATACCAATTCCAATCAATGAAACTTCCGTTTCAAGGATTAAAAATGATACAGATGCTGCACAACATTTGAAAAGTACCAAACTTTTCATTATTGACGAGTCCACTCTGTTATCTAAATATGCACTGCATGTGATAGATCAACTTTTACGGGATGTCATGACAACAGATATCTCCAAGAAAAATACAACACCTTTTGGAGGGAAAGTCATTGTTCTGGGAGGAGACTTTCGACAGTGTCTGCCTATCATCCCACATGGTACAAGAACTGACATTATAGAGAGTTGTATTAAATACTCACGACAATGGCAGCTTTTCACTCAATTGCCACTCTTCAACAATATGCGCTCCATTGATCCTGATTATAGCCGTTGGTTACTTCAACTGGGAAATGGTGAATTGTCTAATGATTTCAACCTTGGAGATGATACCATTGAAATCCCACAAGACATGATCTGCACTGGCTCAATCATTCTTGCTATATTTGGTGAAAACATTGTCATTGATGTAGATAACAATGAAAGCATTCAGATTGCTGCATCACATGCCATTCTTTGCCCTAAAAATGACCATGTGGATATGGTCAACTCTAAGGTCATGGATTGCATTGCTGGTGAATACACTGAATACATTAGTGATGATTCCATTGATCCTGATGAGACTGAAGATCCAGATCAATATCCTGTGGAATTTTTAAATTCACTCACACCAACGGGAATGCCTTCTCATCGCCTCAAATTAAAAATCGGTACCATTGTCATGCTTTTGTGCAACTTTAACAGCAGAAAAGGTCTTTGCAATGGGACTCGCTTGATTGTCATTGCTTTGTTTGACAATCTGATTCAAGCAAAAGTCATTACTGGCTCTGCAGAAGGAAATGTGGTGTTTATTCCAAGGATTGATTTATCTCCATCAGAGACTGGCTTACCTTTCAAGTTAAGACGTCGACAATTTCCCTTGAAGCCTGCTTTTGCCATGACCATCAACAAATCCCAAGGCCAAACACTGGAGAAAGTAGGGATTTTTTGCCCCACAATTCATTTTTGGACATGGACAGTTATATGTGGCTTTTTCATGAGTGAAAAGAAGATGTATTGTTAAGGTGAAAGTACTGCATACACCCATTCAAGGAAAGTTGCTGCCTCATTCTGAAAAAGTCTTTACAAAAAATATTCTCTAAAGAATTTAAAATAAAATATTCTTATAGATATATATCACATTTACATACATGATGGATATAACAATGAAAGCATTCACATTGCTGCATCACATGACAATCTTTGTCCTAAAAATGTCCATGTGGAAATGGTGAACTCTCAGGTTATGGATTGCATTGCTGGTGAATACACTGAGTACATTAGTGATGATTCCATTCAGACTGAAGATTCAGACCAATATCCAGTGGAATTTTTAAATTCACTCACACCAATGGGAATGCCTTATCATCGCCTCAAATTACACATTGGTACCATTGTCATGCTTTTGCGCACCTTTAACAGCATAAAAGGTCTTTGCAATGGGAATCGCTTCATTGTGATCACTTTGTTTGACAATCTGATTCAAGCAAAAGTCAGTTCTGGGTCTGCAAAAGGAAATGTGGTGTTTATTCCAAGGATTGATTTATCTCCATCATAGACTGCCTTACCTTTTAAGTTAACACATCGACAATTTACCGTAAAGTCTACTTTTGCCATGACCATCAACAAATCGCAAGGCCATACACTGGAGAAAGTAGGGATTTTTTGTCTCACAACCCATTTTTGGACATGGACAATTATATGTGGCTTTTTCACGAGTGAAAAGAAGATGTATTGTTAAGGTGAAAGTACTGCATACACCCATTCAAGGAAAGTTGCTGCCTCTTTCAGAAAAAGTCTTTACAAAAAATATTGTCTATAAGAATATTTTATTTTAAATTCTTTAGATATATCCATCATGTATATAAATGTAATATATAACAATGAAAGCATTCACATTGCTGCATCACATGACAATCTTTGTCCTAAAAATGTCCATGTGGAAATGGTGAACTCTCAGGTTATGGATTGCATTGCTGGTGAATACACTGAGTACATTAGTGATGATTCCATTCAGACTGAAGATTCAGACCAATATCCAGTGGAATTTTTAAATTCACTCACACCAATGGGAATGCCTTATCGCCTCAAATTACACATTGGTACCATTGTCATGCTTTTGCGCACCTTTAACAGCATAAAAGGTCATTGCAATGGGAATCGCTTCATTGTGATCACTTTGTTTGAGAATCTCATTCAAGCAAAAGTCAGTTCTGGGTCTGCAGAAGGAAATGTGGTGTTTATTTCAAGGATTGATTTATCTCCATCAGAGACTGCCTTACCTTTTAAGTTAAGACATCGACAATTTACCGTGAAGTCTAGTTTTCCCATGACCATCAACAAATCCCAAGGCCAAACAGTGGAGAAAGTAGGGATTTTTTTTCCCACAACCCGTTTATGGACATGGACAGTTATATGTGGCTTTTTTACGAGTGAAAAGAAGATGTATTGTTAAGGTGAAAGTACTGTATACACTGTGAGGTAGCGCCCCAGGGGAACCCGCTTGGCACGGGGAAAATGACAGCAGCGACTACATTTAAACGTAACATAACCAGCGGATTTATTAATTTTTGTCATAAGCCGCTTTCAACGCATAAACCATAACACTGTATTTCCATTTTCACATATAATATGCATGTGCTTACATTGCATTATATGACATTCCCATATGACATTACATTACAGGACATTCACATACGTTTTCCCCAGAACTTCAGGGCGTCACCCACCGACCCTTGCAGACCTCAGTCTGGTTCTAAAGACAGCTATCACCGTCTATCACCCTGACAGGGATCATTCCCCATCCTATAGCACATGAGTCATCACACATGACATTTTTACATAAGCCATCACATAGTAACAGGAACCCTGTCACTCAGTACACACAAGACCTCCATGGATCCACCGGGATCTAGGACACTACATCTGGATCAACGGGACCATATCATGACTCACTCAGTCAGTCCCAAAGTCGGCTGTGACCGCCTGGCTCTTGAGCCGTACTCGGTCTCTCACACCGCACATCTGACCGCCTGGCCCTTGAGCCGTACTCGGTCTCTCACACCACACATCTGACCGCCTGGCCCTTGAGCCGTCCTCGGTCCTGGACACTGGCTGGCATGCACACATCAGGTGCAGTAGCATGGAGCTGGCAGGCTCCCATCACTTCCAGCACGTCTTCACATTGCAGTGGTCTGGACTTCTCTGATTCCCATCGTCCTCTCTCACTCAGACACCTGGCAGGTTCTTATCCAGGCTGCCTCTCACAGCTGCAATCCAGTGAGTCAATCAGCACATCTCTCACACACAGACCTGAGATGTGATTAACCCCCTGTGCACCATTCAGGTTTAGCCCAGCAAAGCACTCATCCCCACAGGTTCAGACACTGCCGCTCATTAGGCTCATGAATCTCGCAGCTCTTCAGCACTCACACTCAGCGCATGAAAACCCTTCAGCTGTTAACCCCCTATATACCGGACAGGTTTCACACAGCACACACAATCAGGAAAACCAGCCCATGTGAACAGAGACCTGCATTGATAACCGGTGTGATGCACCCGGCCCGGGGCCACATCACCACAACACCCATTCAAGGAAAGTTGCTGCCTCATTCAGAAAAAGTCTTTACAAAAAATATTGCCTATAAGAATATTTTATTTTAAATTCTTTAGATATATATTACATTTACATACATGATGGATATAACAATGAAAGCATTCACATTGCTGCATCACATGACAATCTTTGTCCTAAAAATGTCCATGTGGAAATGGTGAACTCTCAGGTTATGGATTGCATTGCTGGTGAATACACTGAGTACATTAGTGATGATTCCATTCAGACTGAAGATTCAGACCAATATCCAGTGGAATTTTTAAATTCACTCACACCAATGGGAATGCCTTATCATTGCCTCAAATTACACATTGGTACCATTGTCATGCTTTTGCACACCTTTAACAGCATAAAAGTTCTTTGCAATGGGAATCGCTTCATTGTCATCACTTTGTTTGACAATCTCATTCAAGCAAAAGTCAGTTCTGGGTCTGCAGAAGGAAATGTGGTGTTTATTCCAAAGATTTATTTATCTCCATCCTCTGACTGCCTTACCTTTCAAGTTAAGACGTCAACAATTTCCCGTGAAGTCTACTTTTGCCATGACCATCAACAAATCCCAAGGCCATACACTGAAGAAAGTAGGGATTTTTTGTCACAAACAGTTTTTGGACATGGACAGTTATATGTGGATTTTTCACGAGTGAAAACACGATGCAATGTTAAGGTGAAAGTGCTGGATACACCCATTCAAGTCAAATTGCTGCCCAGTAGTGAAATACTCTTTACTCAAAATAATCTCTCTAATATTTTATTTTAAATTCTTTAGATACATATTAGATTTAGATATAGTTACTTTCTAATTAAACATAAATATTATAATAAATTAGTTTAGCCATAGATGTATAAGAATAGAAAAAAAATTAAGACCAAAAATAATATTTTAGTTATAGAAAAAGATATTATAATTAGTTATTAGATATAAAATAGTTATTTAAGAAATATAGTTGTTACTGTTCAATTTTACTAAAAATATAGTGTATAAAAATATTTTACTTAAAATTCTTTAGATACATGTTACATTTAGATACATAGTTATTTTTAGATTAGACACAAATATTACTATATTAATTTGTTTAGCAATAGATGTATATCAATATAAATAAATCAAAATACCTAAAAACTTAGTTTACTTATAGATAAAGACATTATAATTACTTATTAGATATAAACGTTATTTCAGATATATAGTCGTTATTTTCACTTTTCTCTAAAAATATAGTGTGTAAAAATATTTTAATTTCAATTCTTTAGATACATATTACATTTAGATACATAGTTACTTTCTAATTAAACAAAAATATTACAATCAATTAATTTAGCTAGAGATGTATAGGAATACAAATATACAAAAATACCAAAAATATTAGTTTTGTTATAAAGATATTATAATTACTTTTTAGATATAAAATAGTTATTTAAAATATATAGTAATGACTTTATTAGCTTAGAAAATTTCTTTTTAATTTTCATTGTATATGTATGTAAACACACATTTTTTTTTGTAGATTGTAGATGTGTATCATCTAAATGCTTGCATTTAGTGATAAGAACCTGAAGCTTCAGCAGGATAGCTGCTGCGAGATTTCATTTTCTTTTTACACAGGGTGAGGTTTTTGTGAACAGCTAAGGCTGCTTTCAGACTTGCAAATGCATTTGCAGCATTTTAAAGATGCATCTGCATGCAAACGGCAGCTCCTATCTTTACAATGGGACTTTTGGTCTCTGCAGATGCTTGCAGACAGCCGTGCGCACCCATTTACTCTGATATGTGATCCCTGCACAGGCGCATGCCTGCATACAAATCACATAATGCCACCTGCACCAGGGATGCAACATGTCGCGTCCCTGGTGTGGAGGAGAGTCTGTGATCTGTACAAAAGCATCTGCCTGCGCATAGATCACATATAGGAGTGAATGGCTGCGCACGGTTGTCTGCAAGAATCTGCAGACACCGTGTGTTCCATTATAAAGATATGGACTGTTGTCTGCATGCACATGCTTGCAGATGCATTTGCAAAACGCTGCAGATGCATCTGCAAGTCTGAAGGCAGCCTAAGAGATGGGTGGGACAGCTGTTCACACACATCTGTATCTTGAAGTGTGTTCTCTACATATAAATACTATATACACATAGGTACATATTTAGACACATAGGTACATATTTAGACACATAGGGAAAGAATAGACATTTTGATTTTAAATCTGAATTATTCTGCTATTTGTTTAATTTTTAGTTTGAAAAAAACAATTTTGCCACTTGCTGCCTAATGGTGACCTACAGTACTCTTAATGTAAGTTGCATGAAATGTTTATGGAATTTGTCGTTTACTTGCAGTAGTTGCAGCACATGGGCTTTCGACAGTTTCAATCGCTAAAATCAGTTAGCTCTTATTTTTAGTGGTTGCATTTTGTCAAACTGTTAAAGCTCTGCTTGCCGTATTTACTGCAAGCTAAGTGCAAGTTCCATATTTATTACATGTTACTTGCTGAAAGTGAGCTGTAGGTAGTCCCTTTTGTGCCAAGTTCAGAAATTGTATTTGGTAATTCCATACTTTCTGCAAATAGCCAAAAAATATCTGCTTTAAAAGGAGTCTAACTATTAATTATTAGGGATAGAGTAGAGTAGGTCCCACCAGCTGTAAGGCTACCTTCCCGTGGTTGGTGGGGAAACATGTACTGGCTCAATCATAGATTATTAATATCCATATATAAATTGAATATACGTAATCTCTACAAAACATCAGTGCCAGTATCTGTACGAAAAGCCTTGCCTTAGAATCATGACATGTACTACACTCACATATACCATACAAACATTGGTAGTTGATAGATAGATATCATGTCTTATGTGCATTATTGTCAAATTTGAATGAATAATGTATATATGCATGCTACATTCCTGATTCTTTAACATTGTGCCGCCATCTATCATGGAATAATAGGATTATTACTTAAAACTCTAATTTAAGAAACTATACACCGATTCTAGAATCCCGATGCAATCGCATCGGGCTCACAGCTAGTATATATATATATATATACACACACACACACACACACACGCACACACGCACGTATGACAGACATATATACTGATTGTGAGATGGACACTGGCATTATAAGACAGATACCTTATAACATTAAAAAAATATTTTTCTCTTTTTCTTAACCAAATTTGGGAGTGCGTCTTATAATCAGGTGCATTTTATGAAGCGAAAAATATGGTATCTATGAATCTCATTCTCTATCCCTTCAAATCACTGACGTCGCCTCCTGCTTCTCTCAACTGAAAAGGTCTGATTCATGCTTCCTGGCCCAATTGGTGTTTAAATTATGTGTTATGATGTTTTGCAGCAACTGAGGTGTCTATAATATTCTGCAGAAGCTGAGGTGCCTAATATGAGGTCCTGTAACAACTGATGTGTATTATGAGGTTGTGTAGCACCTGAGGTGTGTATGATTAGGTTATTCAGCTTCTGATTTGTGTATTATGAAGTATTGCAGCGGCTGAGGTATGTTCTGCAGTGACTGAAGTGTGCATTATGAGGTTCTGCAGCAACTGAGTTGTCTATAATATTGTACAGCTGTTAAATATATGAAATTCTGCAGCAGCTGAATTGTGTATTATGAGGAAAGGTAAAGGATAGCAATGTAAACTATGTGCAATTCAGTCTCACAAATTGGTTATGCTACAGTAGATTTGTAAGCAGGTTTGAAACTGAAATATAACACAGATGGCTGATGACTTGATGATAGAATTCCCTTCCTGAAACATTAAGCCAATTTGAGTTAACGGATGAAAGATTTATTAAATCTATCAAAAGGGAAAATGAACATATTCATTGGTAAAGTATAAACAAAGAATTTACTGCATGGTCCTGAATAAGGGCTTATTGTATAATTTTATCATTTAAAAATGGATATGTTTGATGAATTTCCATTTGTGAATTTGACATAACTAAACCCATAATGTCCAAAAAAAGCTTCAAAGTACAAGGGCATCATCAACTGAAATAGGAACACTCAGCACAAATAATATTTAACCCCTTCACGACCAAGGAAGAACCCATATGTTAAAAAGCCGAGTTGTTCCTGACCAGGGACGTATAGGTTTGTCCTGTAGCAAACACAGCACTGTGGCCATAGTGATGGGGATCAAGCTGTAATATCCTGTGATTCTATACACAGATTACCACAGATAGTGCTCCCAGGGGATGGATTCTCCACCACGCATTCACGAATGCTGTGATTGGCTGTTCAGTTCAGAACACCCATTCCCAGCGATTATAATGAGCTTTCTCATTACTGTGCAGCTATTGTTGGGGCTGTCATAGCCCCTTCCATAGGTTGGAGTGCTGGAATGGGCAGTATCGCCTCTTCCAGCACTGATGGGAGTGATCTGATGGGATCACTCCCATCATTACGTGTGCCCACCACCCTTCTAATTTTGTGCTCACTCCCCTCCTCCTCTGTCCACTCCCCTCTGCCACCACCCCTCCACTCCTGTGCCCACCTGCCGCTTAAGCCCGCCTACTCTACACTGTCTCTGCCCGCATTCCTCTGCTTCATTCCCTGCATGGAGATGATGAAGCTGAGTACAATCAATCTGACAGGCAGGAACAGCGATAACTATGCAATCACAGTTCCTGGCTCTGTGTCACCCCTTAGGTGCTGTAATCTTACAGATCACAGCACTTAGGATCCAGGGAGAGGGAGTGCACGGTCACTCACCTCTCCCCGCAGTGATAAGTCCATTGTAATGTAATTGTGATGAGCCGATCATCACCTTGGTATCCCAATGTTGCAAAGGCAAACTGACATTGTCAAGGCAACATCTGGTCACCTGAACCAAGCCTCAGAGATCATTTAATCTCTGGGACTTCAATCTGCAGCACTGAGAGCTGGAACTTTATGGCAATCAGATCATTACCATACATTGCAGCATTAGTGTGACCCCAGAGAATGCAGCAAGAGGACCTTTGATCCTTGCTGCAGTCTCTAGAGGCTATTGAGCAATATGGAACCATCATTGAGGATTAGGTTGGAGGGTATGTGGGGGTAATAAATATGGAGTATAAATGTGTGTTTGTACTTTTTGTTATAATAATAAGTTGTGTTTTCGTGTGTTGTCTTAATTAATATATACTTAGAGGTTCCAAATGGCCGAGTTTAACATTGGCTTGACATTATGAACCTCGGGCTTAGTGCCAGCTGTTAGAACAAAACTGGAATGAACCCCTTATTACCATGTTTGCCACCACTACAGCAGGGCAAGTAGAAGAATCTGTGTAAAGCAACAGAAAATTTCGCTTCAATTTGCTTCAACTCCATTTTCTGGGGTGGCTGCGGGCTGCAATTCACAGCGTGGGGGGCCTAGAACGCTTGGGCATCTCCATACTGAGCATTTCAGCCCAAGATGCCTACTTGTTAGGGATGAGAGAGTATACTTGCTACAATTCGGAACTTGCCGATTAGTATCGGTATTCGGCTACTCGCTACTCTCCGAGTATCTTATGTGTACTCGGGAGTAGCGAGTAGTCCTAATACTTTCGCAGTGTATCTATAGATACACTGTGAAAGTAGCCTAAATGTGATAAAAAGTTGTTAAAAATAATAAAATTACATACCCACCTGTCCGACGCCTGCACCGGGATCGGCAAAGAAGACATCCGATCACTGGACAAGGACCTGTGACTACCAGCCAATCAGATGGCCAGTAGCGATCTGGCCAGTCAGATGGCACCACGTCACAACCACGTGATCGCTAGCGGCCCCCTGACTGGCCAGACAGTACACCTAGGACCTTGCAATCTGGCCAATCAGGTGGCCGCTAGCGATCACGTGGTTGTGAGGAGGTGAGAGGAGCTGGAATGAGAGAGGGGGTGCGATTAGGGGGTGCGAGGAGAGAGAGGAGATGCAGGGAGAGAGAGTAGGTAAGAGGAGAGAGAGTAGGTAAGAGGAGCTGGAAGGAGAGAGGGGGTGCGAGGAGAGAAGAGGTGAGAGGAGCTGGTAGGAGAGAGGGGGTACGAGGAGAGAGAGGAGGAGAGAGGTGAGAGGAGCTGGAAGGAGAGAGGGGGTGCGAGGTGAGAGAGGAGCTGGGAGGAGCTGGAAGGAGAGAGGAGGTTCGAGGAGAGAGGAGGTGAAAAGAGCTGGAAGGAGAGAGGGGGTGTTAGGAGAGAGAGGAGGAGACAGGAGAGAGGAGGAGAGAGGAGATGGAAGAAGAGAGAAGGTGTGAGGAGAGAGAAGCTGCGAGGAGAGAGGGGGTACGAGGAGAGAGGGGCTGAGAGGAGGTGAACAGTATCCTTTTATTCTTTTAAACAGTGACAATGAGCCGGGTGCCTGTGCCGGAGACCGGGAGCCGCAGATAAAGAAGCTACTGGGTACCGGGTGCCGGAGACCGGGAACCATAGACGAAGATGCTGCCTGGTGCTGGAGACCGGGAGCCGCAGAGGAAGAACGTGCCGGGTACCTGGTGCTGGAGACCAGGAGCCGCAGAGGAAGAAGCTGCCGGATACCTGGTGCCAGAGACCAGGAATGTGGGGTCACGTAAGGTGCTGTTACAGCCCAAGATAGCAGCCTGGGGGGGGACAAAGTGGCAGGGATGGATGGATGGATATTTGGATGGGGCGGCCTGAAAGAGGGGCAGAATGGGATGGATATGTGGGGGGGTGTGGAAATGGGGGGAAAATGGGATGGATGGGTAGATGGATGGGGGGCATGTAAAAGAGGGGAGTAGCTGGATGGATGGATCGGGGTGGCGGCATGGAAAAGGGGGGAAAAGATGGATCAATGGGGGAGGCATGGAAAAGGGGGGAGTAGCTGGATGGATGGATGGGGGTGGCATGGAAAAGGGGGGAAAAGATGGATGAATTGGGGATAAGGTATGTGGATGGAGGGGAATGGGGGAAAAGTAGAGATGAGCGAGTACTGAAGTAATCGGACTCCCTATACTCCCAATGAGTAGGTCCCGGTACTCTGTACTCGCTGTGAGTATAGCGAGTCCAATTGAAATGCGAGTACTTTCGCAGTGTATCTATATATACACTGCGAAAGTACACTAGAAGTGAAGAAAAGTTGTTAAAAAATAACCCATCATACTCACCGTCCGACACCTGCACGGGGACCCAAAAACTTCACCTCTGATGTGCGGCAAGGACCTGCCAGTCTGATAGCCAATCAGATGGCAGGGAGCGATCTGGCCAATCAGATGGCCGAACGTCACAAACCACGTGATCGCTACCAGCCAACTGATTGGCCAGATTGCCAGGTCATTGATACACGTTCAAGACCTGGCAATCTGGCCAATCAGGTGGCCGGTAACGATTAGAGATGAGCGATGTTCGACTCGAATAGTTCGCCAATCTCAAATTCGAGTCGATTTTGGCACTATTCGAGTCATTCGCCGAATTCGAACAATTTGGTTCCAATTCGGCAAATTTCGAACATGTTCGATTTTGGTTCGAAAATGCGGCAGATGCGGTCAGAAAACCGCATCTGCCGCATTTTGAGCCAAAATAAACATTCCCTAGAAGAAAGAAAGTGTTAAAAATAAAAAAATAATCTATGCTCACCTGTCCGCGGTCCACCGAAGCCTCCGGCAAGGTCCTGTGGCTTCTAGGACCTGTGGTGACGTCATGTTCTCGCGCGAACTCCGGTCACATGACCGGAGTTCCGCGAGAACATGACGTCACCACAGGTCCTGGAAGCACAGGACCTTGCCGGAAAGCTTAAAATAGATATTTTTATGATTCGGACCCTTTCTTTAAGTAAAAGAAAGGGTCCGAATCATAAAAATATCTATTTTACGCTTTCCGGCAAGGTCCTATTGCTTCCAGGACCTGTGGTGACGTCATGTTCTCTCGGAACTCCGGTCATGTGACCGGAGTTCCCGCGAGAACTGACGTCACCACAGGTCCTGTAAGACACAGGACCATACCGGAGGCTTCGGTGGACCGCGGACAGGTGAGCATACATTATTTTTTTATTTTTTACACTTTATTTGACTTTATTTCACTTCCACAATGTATGTATATACATTGTGGAAGTGAAACAGCACCACAATCCTGGTTTTTTCATGTTCCGGGATGTTCGACGGTGTTCGTCGAGCATTCGGCGAACATTCGTCGAACACCCCGTCGATTCGGCGAATCGAATCGAACGCGAACGGCAGGGTGGTGGCTCATCTCTAGTAACGATCACATGGTTTTGTGAAGTCTGGCCATCGAATTGGCAGGTCCTTGCCGCACATCGGAGGTGAGGTTTTCGGGTCCCAGTGCAGGCGTCGGAAGGTGAGTATGATGGTTTATTTATTTTTTTACAACTTTTCTTCAGTTTTAGCGTACTTTTGCAGTGTATATATAGATACACTGCGAAAGTAAAAGGACTACTCGCTACTCCCGAGTAATCACAAGAGACTTTGCGAGTAGCGAGTAGCCGAATATCGTTACTATTTGGCGATTACCGAATAGTAAAGATTATACTCGCTCATCCCTAGGGAGAAGGTACATGGATGGTTTGGTGGATGGGCGACAAGGTACATTGATGAATGGGTGGATTGGGGAGAAGGTACATGAATGGATGAGGGGATAGAGGGAGAAGGTTCATAGATGGATGAGGGGGGAGAAATTACATGGAACGTGGGGGAGAAGCTACATATAACATAGAAGAGGGGAGAAGCTACATGGATGAGGGATAGGCTGCATGGAACATGGGAGGGGAGAGGCTGTATGGTACATGGTAGGGGAGAGGCTGCGTGGAACATGGATGGGGAATGGGGGGAAGGAAGAGCTGCATGAGACATATCGGGGGGGGGAGGATAAGCAACTTGGGATTCAGGGGAATGGGGCTGAGGCTGAGCTGCATTGGACATGTGGGAGGAGGTTGAGCAGTATGAGACATGTGGAAGGAGGATGAGCAGTATGGGACATTTCTATATGGAACTTACTGTTCTGGTGATGTATTGACGGTGGTTCTGATTAGGTATTATTGTATTGCCAGTGGTTCCGGTGATGTACTGACAGGGGTTATAATGATTATATATTATTGTATTGATGGGGGTTCTGGTGATGTATTACTGTATTGACAGGCATTCTGGTAATATACTGACAGGGATTCTAGTAATGTGTTATTGTATTGCCAGTGGTTCTGGTGATGTAGTCATGTGGATGCTGTAAACTTTAATTTGAAGAAGGAAAGAAAAGGCCAGGCTTCCTGTATCTGTGCAGACCAGTGAGAGTCAATCCGATAAAACAAGGAAACACTTTATTTGCCGGCGTGTTTCGTAGCAGAACCTGCTACTTCTTCAGGGCTTGGATAGATATGGTCTGATCATACCACATCTCCTGTGCTGAGATAATCTTATATATGTAGTCCCTGCTATGTACTGTGAAAGGGATATGTCTGACCGAACAGGGACATGGTCTGATCTTACCACATCTCCGGTGCTGACATAATCTTATATATGTGTCCCTGCTATGTACTGTGTAATAAATGTGTCTGACCACACAGGGATTATCTTGACACAGGAACATTATTTTTAAACACATTCAATTATGGAAATTATTATTCCAAAATCTATTGATTAAAATGAACTTTAACATTAACTTTGTCCGTGGGGAAAACCCCTTTAATAATAGGAATAAAAGTGCCACATTCTCCCGATGGAGCGGTTTCCACTGGTCGGTTTCCACCAATAAATAAGTGATCACCTATCGAATCTGTGGATCACTGATAACTTGTTTTCACCAAAGAATCTCTTTAATGTAAACTACAGTAATTGTACATCACAGCTTTGGTGAGTGCACAGTGATGTGCAGGAGCCGCCAATATAATGGGTATAACGTCAAACAGGTATTTGCATATAGCTGAAGGGTGGGTGGGCTCCTGAAGTCAATTCCCGTAGTGGGCCCCAGACACCCCAGTTAGACCCTGTATCTGTATACACTGCTAAAGTGATATTAAATTATGGGATGGTTAAAAATAAAAAAATAATAAATTCTCACCTTCCGCCGACTTCCGAGTGTCTCATGGTGAATTCATCTCTTGGCAGCTAAAGGGCCTTGGAAGGGCCGGGGGCAACCTGATCAGCTGATGGGTCACATGACCGCATCAGCGCGCGGGGTTTAAATCTTTAAACCGCGCTGATGTGGCCATGTGATATATGAGTCAATCAGACGAGTGTCGGATCATTAACTCTGAACAACCTCTTCCTGTCAGCAACTCCACACTCCTGTCCTGACAGGTAGAGGTCGTTCAGGACTAATGATCCGACACTCATCCGAATGACTCGTATATCATATGGACAGGATATTTCCAGCCATAAAGGCAACTGGAGCGGAGCTCACATTATTTCCTTGACATCTCGGCTGATCTCATCAGCTGAGGTGTCAAGCTTCCAGCACCGATCGAATGTGCGATCCTATTGGTGCTGTTAACCCTTTGGATCCAGCTGCCATTCACTCAAAGCGGAATCCATAAGCGCCGTAGCAGGGTTCGCGCTGTCCTCTCCAACATCGGAGATCTGCTGATAATATGGCAGGATCTCCGTTCACGACCTGATAGCTTCCGGGGTCACACCAGGACCCCAGGCTCCCAGGCTATCAGGACTAATTTCTTGTCAGTGGTTGGAAAGCGCTGCCAACCACTGAAAGTGAAACTAATTGCCATGTCCTGATGAGCTGTAGCTCATCAGTACATGACACAAGTGATCAGCCACTGCAGCAGAGTTGCCTCCTATGGGGCTGTGTAAAATAAAGAATTAATGAAAAAATAAAGTTTTTAAAAAATTTGAAAAAAAACCCCACTAAATTTCAAATCACCTCCTTTTTCCCCCATTCAAAATAAAAGTATTAAAAAAAATACACCTCTTTGGTATTGATGCGTTTAGAAAAATGCTCAATTTATCAAGGTATAAAATCAACTAATCAGAGCTGTTAACTGCATAATGGAAAACAAGGTCCAAATGCCAAAATTATGTTTTTTTTTGGTCACCACAACATTGCAATAAAATGCAATAACAGGTGATCATAACAGCACATCTACCGAAAAATGGTATCATTTGAAACGGTAGCTAAAGTTGCAAAAAATAAGCCATCAAACAACCCCAGATTCCAAAAAATGAGAACATTACGGGTCGCAGAACATGGGGCAAAACGTGCAATTCTTTTCTTTTTTATAATATTTCACTTATAAAATTAGTTTATAGAGGTGCACTACTTTCCACCACCCTATATCTCGTTTCAATATTTTAAATAAAACCTTCCAAGCACAGACAGTTACAATTTAAGAGCTACAATTTATTCAAAACCTATACATCTACTATATAATTGCCTAATGGTCACTTCCGTCTGAGGCCGAAATTGCGCGTCGCAGATGGAAGTGGCCAGTATGCAAAAGAGCAGCGTGGCTCTCCTCACAGCCCCCCTGCTCCTCCTGCCTGTGCTCCCTGCGGCCTTCCGTTCTGTACAGTGATCATGTGACAGGGCGGGCTGATGTGATGTCACACAGCCCGCCCTGTCACATGACCGCTGTACAGTGCGACTCTGTAGCTGGAGAAGACAGGTGAGAACAGAGAAAGGCGAGGGGGTTTCTGCACCCCCACCTCCATCCTGCCCCCTCAACTCCATCCCGCCCCCCGCCATCATCTTGCCCCCCCTGCCGGCTCCATCCTGCTCCCCCACCGGCTCCATCTTTCCACACTGATTAGTCGCGCCCGGCCACTGAACACAGACACCGCCACACAATACTGACACCGCTGCACGCCGCAGACACCGCTTCACACCGACACTGCTTCACACCGACACTGCTTCACACCGACACCGCTTCACACCGACACTGCTGGCTCCATCCTGCCCCGCTCGCGCCATCCTGTCCTGCTCCTTTCTCAACCAGCGACTGAACACTGACACTGCCACACACCGACACTGCTGCAAATTGACACCGCTGCACACCAACACCGCCGCACAATACTGACACCGCTTCACACCGACACCACTGCCCACAGGCACTGCTGGCTCCATCTTGCCCCTCTCGCTCCATCCTGTCCCGCTCCATTCTGCACCCTGTGAGGTAGCAAGCCGGGGGACTCGCTTGCTGCGTAATGACGCCAACACGTGTTTATAATTTTTCAAATGTCTACCCGTTTATTTATTACCAGCATCAATAACCGGGGTAGTACATTAAACATTTAACATAAACACATCACATAATACATTACTTTCCACAAATACATTTCATAGAGTATTCCACCTTTCCATTATAGTAACCTGGGACCTGTAACCACCTCTCTTTCCCCATTGGAGCTCTAACAACCGCTCCCGTGGTGATCACGGCCTCCGGCCTATCTCTACATTTCACACATATTTTACAGTACATGAGTTACCTGTCATACATGACACTTCTAGGCTCAGAACAGGGATTGGCAAACCTTAGTAACCCGTGGGGTGTACCACACGTTACCCACTATGGGAGCCCTTCTAACCCCTGCTTCTGACCTCTCATACACTACATTCAATCCGGTTCATCAGGTCCTTTACCTGACTGCTTGAGTCGGACCCAAGGGCGGCTATGCCCGCCTGGCACAATACATAAAATCGCCTCCCGAAGTGCTACATTCATTCGCCTCCCGAAGGGCTACATTCATTCCGGTTCATCAGGTCCTTTAACTGACTACTTGAGTCAGACCTAAGGGCGGCTATGCCCGCCTGGCACAATACATACATTTGCTGGTCTATCACATAAGACATAAAACACATACATTTCAACAGGTCCTTTAACTGACTATTTAGTTGGACCTAATGAGGGCTCTGCCCGCCTGGCACAATCTACGCATAGGGCATACTGTTCACTCAAGTCTACAGGAACTGCCTTCTTACCGGGCACGGATCCGGGTGTCGCTACCTGTGTCACAGGTCAACCATGCATCCCCACAGGCTCCTTCCCACGTCCGGACCAGCGTCCATCGGGTCAGCCACGGCTTCCCCCTCCAGGTGTTGCAACGACCTCGGTCCTAGGCACCGGCATAGAGCTAGCATGTTCCCTTCACCATCTCTTATCATGGCGGTCTGAACTATCACTCTCAGTCCTCCCACAGACTGGATCTGCATCTCTCTCTGGACTGAGGCTGACTGATCTCAGAAGTCTGTGAACTCTCTCAATTACTCAGCTGGCAGGCTCTTATTGTTCCTGCCACATCCACATGGATACACCCACTTAGCTGCCATAATCAGCCTCCTCTAGTTCCTATACAGCTGCTCATCTCTGTGCCTGATCTCTACAGCTTGTTTAACTCCCTGTGTCCCGGGTAGGTTCATACAGTACACACAATGCTCTCAGCCGCTCATTGGTCTCATGAATCCTTCAGACATTGACACACTGCCGGACATGATTACACAATACCCCTACGGTACAACCCGGCTCATGTGCACAGGATCCTATACTGATCCTGCATGTAAAGCGCCCCGGCCATGGGGACATGCCGGCGGTGCCTCACACCCCACTGATTAGTCTCGCCCAGCGACTGAACACGGACACCGCCGTACACCGACTCCACCGCACACCAACACCTCCGCACAACACTGATACTGCTGTACACCCACACTGCTGTACACAGACATCGCCGTGCACTGACACCGCCACACACCGACATCGCCACACAACACTGATAGTGTTGTACACCGACTCCGACACACACTGACACCGCCGCACAACACTGATACTTTTGTACAACGACACTGCTGTACTTTAACACTGCTGTACACCGCCACCGCCACACACCGACACTGCTGCACAACACTGATAGCGCCGCACACCACCACCGCCACTCACCGACACTGCTGCACAACACTGACACTGCCACACAACACCGACACTGCTGTACAACGACACCGCTGCACACTGACACTAATGTACACTGACACTGCTGTACACTGACACTGCTGTAGGTATCTACTATATAATTGCCTAATCGTGTCTGTCTGTCCAGAAAATCGCGCGCCAGCGCTCATTGGTCGCCGCCAGCCGCAGCAACCAATGAGCGAAGCATATGAAAAACAGCCGCGCGCATTCAAAACTCGCACCAAGCTGAAACCTGTCGACGGCGATGCATCAGCGTCGCTATCGCCAAGATACACTCGGCCGGCTGAGGCTATCGTCGGGAGATCCGACGGTAGCTGCGGCTCATCTACTGCCGCACAGAGGCCCGCGGCAAGCCAGCCGGTAGATGACCAGCATCAGCTTGCAGCGGTAGTACCCCGACCGCCATATTGGAACACCCACATTATGGTTATTCCTATATGGTGGCCGGAATTCCAATCCCCCGCCAAGCAGCGCTACTTCGTGGCGGCGATGAATCAGTGAAGTGGCACGGATTGGCGGGAAATATGAATCCCGCGTCGCTGATAAGTCGCGGCTCTCATCGGTGACCAACCAGCGGCGTGGGATTCAAAACCCCCCTTGCCAAGACATGCTCCACTTTGCTGATTGGTTGCCGCCGCCTGCGGCGACCAATCAGCAAAGCGTGTTTTAAAATACGCACCAAGTGCGCTGATTGGTCGTTGCGGCTGGTGGCGACCAATAAGCGAAGCACAGCTTGGTATATTGGCGCGCAATTTCAACTGCCGCTCATAGGCTAGGGTTACATATGCGGTTCTTTTTTTAAATCTTGATCCGGTTTTGAGCTTTCAAAAAGCTCAAAACCAGATCAGGAAACGCTCCCCATAGGAGCCCATTATGGTAACCGGATTGCTTTAAATACAATCCGGTTGCCGGCTCCGGATCTCCAGCCTGCGCGAAAAATCATGCAGGCTGCAGTTTCCGGAGCACTTCTTGCAACCGCAAGGCGGTAAACGGGTTGCTCAGGATGTGTAATTCTGAGCAATGTGGTTACCCTATACTTTGCTCAGATAAGCAAAGTGTTAAATGTGTATTAACACGTTAATTATTAATATTAGCTGTGGGGAACATGTCTCTAGGGGGTGCCCCCCCTAGAGACATGCTGTCCACTCCAATCAGCATGTTAGGGGTCAATAAGGTATTTACAGCAAGCTGGCTTTTGTTGGCTTTGTGCTAATTTATGAATGAAGTCGCGGCTCCCCCGACAGTGGAGCACATACTGTACGTAATGTACGTATAGTATCTGCCGCTGTCCAGGGTCCTGTTGGCATTTACATTAGGTCTATGGCGGTGTGCTGCCCATAGATCTACTCTCAATGCATACAGGACCCTGGACAGCGGCGGATACTATACGTACATTACGTATAGTATGTGAGCAGCTGAGAGGGGAGCCGCGGCTTCATTGAGAAAAATGTACAGAGCCGACAATAGCCGGCTAACTGTACAGGGAAAATTAACACATGACATGCCATCCTGAGTGGCCAGCATGTCTCTAGGGGAATGTGAACCCCCTAGAGACATGTTGCCCACAATTATTATT
>JARQOC010001186.1:0-47239 GCA_033576535.1 Allobates femoralis | reverse complement strand
GTTATGGGGGGGAACCGCCGTTGAGCGGGCAGGCCCGGTCAGACCCAAAATTCGGGATGTTGTAAATTCGGGCCGGGGGTTAAAAAATAGGTAAAAGAACGATGTGTGTTTTTTTTTTTTTTTTTTTTTTTTTTTTTTATGTTTTTTTTTTTTAAAAAAATTTTTTTGGTTTTTTGTTTGTTTTTATTTAATAATATTTTTTTAAAATTTTTTTTTTGATTATTAAAAGTTTAAAATTTTTTTTTGGATTAGTATTTTTTTTATTTTTTTATTTGGTTAAAATTTTTTTTAATTTTTTTTATTTTTTTAATTTTTTTTTTTTTTTTTTTTTTTTTTTTTTTTAAATAATTGTTAATAATCGAAAAATTTTTAAATATTTTTTTAATTTTTTTTTTTAATTTTTTTATTTTTTATTTCGGGAATTTTTTTTTTAAAATTTATTTTAAATTAATTATTTGAAATTTATTTTTTTATTTATGAAAAATTTTTTTTTTTTTTAAAATTTTTTTATTTTATTATTAAAATTTTTAGATAATTATTTGTAAAATTAAAATTTTTTTTTTTTTTGGGTTTTAGGGATTATTTTTGTTTTATTTTTTTAATTATTTTAAAAAAAATTTTTTTTTTTTTTTTTTTTTTTTTTTTTTTTTTAAGTAAGTGGTGACAAATTTCTCATTCAGGTCGCCTTTTTTCAATTTGTTTCGAATTATTTTTATTTAATTATTTATTATTTTTTAATGTTTTTTTTAATTTTTTTTTTTAATTTTTTTAAAATGATTATTTTTATTTTTTAAATTTTATTTATTTTTTTTGGGTTTAAACCGGAGGGGAGAGTTTCATTCGGGTCCGACCTTTTTTTTTTTTTTTTTAAATTATTTTTATTTAATTTTTTATTTTTTTTTAAATTATTTTTTTATTATTTTTTTATTATTTTTAAATATTTTTTTTTTAAATTTAAAATTTATTTTTTTTTTTTTGGGTTTTTAGAGGGGAGGGGGGTTTCATTCAGGGCCCGATTTTTTTTTTTTTTTTTTTAAATATTATTACATTATAGCATAATATAGCATGAATAGCAAATTATTTGCATTAATAGCTTTTATTAATACCCATTAATAGCAATATTATTAGAAATTTAATAGCATTATTATTACATTAATAGCATAATTATTAGCATTAATAGCATAATTTACTTAATACATTAATAGCAATAATATTTGCATTAATATCATTATTTGCCATTAATAGCATAATTATTAGCATTAATAGCATAATTATTAGCATTAATAGTATTAATATTAGCATTAATGGCATAATTATTAGCATTAATAGCATAATTATTAGCATTAATAGCATAAGTTATTACATAATACCCCCCCCCCCCCCCCCCCCCCCCCCCCCCCCCCCCCCCCCCCCCCCCACATAATAATAGCATTAATAGCAATATTATTTGCATTAATAGCATTCTTATTACCATTAATAGCTAATTAATTTAGCATTAATAGCATAATAATTACCATTAATAGCATTTAATAATAGCATTAATAGCAATATTATTTGCATTATTATTTCCATTAATAGTATAATTATTACATTAATAGCATAATTATTAACATTAATAGCATAATTATTAGCATTAATAGCATTAATAGCAATATTATTTGCATTAATACCATTATGATTACCATTAAATAGCATAATTATTAGCATTAATAGTATAAATATTATCATTAATAGCATAATTATTAACATTAATTGCAGTAATATATAGCATTAATTGCATATTATTTGCATTAATAGCATTATTATTAACATTAATAGCAGTAATAATAGCATTAATAGCAATATTATTTGCATTAATAGCATTATTATTACCATTAATAGCATAATTATTAGCATTAATAGATAAATATTAGCATTAATAGCATAATTATTAGCATTAATAGCATAATTATAGCATTATTATGCATTAATAGCAATATTATTTGCATTAATACCATTATTATTACCATTAATAGCATAATTATTATAGCATTAATAGCATAAATATTACATTAATAGTATTAATATTAGCATTAATGGCATAATTATTAGCATTAAAAGCATAATTATTAGCATTATAGCATAATTATTAGCATTAATAGCATATATTACCATTAATAGCATAATTATTAGCATTAATAGCATAATTATTAACATTAATAGCAGTAATAATAGCATTAATAGCAATATTATTTGCATTAATAGCATATTATTACCATTAATAGCATAATTATTAGCATTAATAGATAATTAATTAACATTAAAAGCATAATTATTAGCATTAATAGCATTAATAGCAATATTATTTGCATTAATTACCTTATGATTACCATTATAGCATAATTATTAGCATTAATAGCATAAATATTAGCATTAATAGTATTAATATTAGCATTAATGGCATAATTATTAGCATTAATAGCATAATTATTAGCATTAATAGCATAAATATTAGCATTAATAGCATAATTATTAACATTAATAGCATTAATAATAGCATTAATAGCAATATTATTTGCATTAATAGCATTATTATTACCATTAATAGCATAATTATTAGCATTAATAGCATATTTATTAACATTAATAGCATAATTATTAGCATTAATAGCAATATTATTGCATTAATACCATTATGATTACCATTAATAGCATAATTATTAGCATTAATAGCACAAATATTAGCATTAATAGCATAATTATTTGCATTAATAGCATTATTATTACCATTAATAGCAATATTATTTGCATTAATAGCATTATTATTACCATTAATAGCATAATTATTAGCATGAATAGCATAATTATAATATTAATAGCATTAATTTAGCAATATTATTTGCATTAATAGCATTCTTATTACCATTAATAGCCTAATTATTAGCATTAATAGCATAATAATTACCATTAATAGCATTAATAATAGCATTAATAGCAATATTATTTGCATTATTATTACCATTAATAGTATAATTATTAGCATTAATAGCATAAATTATTAACATTAATAGCATAATTATTAGCATTATAGCATTATTAGCAATATTATTTGCATAATACCATTATGATTACCATTAATAGCATAATTATTAGCATTAATAGTATAAATATTAGCATTAATAGCATAATTATTAGCATTAAAAGCGAACATAATAGCATTAATAGCAATATTATTTGCATTAATAGCATTATTATTACCATTAATAGCATAATTATTAGCATTAATAGCATAATTATTAACATTAATAGCATAATTATTAGCATTAATAGCATTAATAGCAATATTATTTGCATTAATACCATTATGATTACCATTAATAGCATAATTATTAGCATTAATAGCATAAATATTAGCATTAATAGTATTAATATTAGCATTAATGGCATAATTATTAGCATTAATAGCATAAATATTAGCATTAATAGCATAAATATTAGCATTAATAGCATAATTATTAACATTAATAGCATTAATAATAGCATTAATAGCAATATTATTAGCATTAATAGCATTATTATTACCATTAATAGCATAATTATTAGCATTAATAGCAATATTATTTGCATTAATACCATAATGATTACCATTAATAGCATAATTATTAGCATTAATAGCACAAATATTAGCATTAATAGCAATATTATTTGCATTAATAGCATTATTATTACCATTAATAGCAATATTATTTGCATTAATAGCATTATTATTACCATTAATAGCATAATTATTAGCATGAATAGCATAATTATTAATATTAATAGCATTAATAGCAATATTATTTGCATTAATAGCATTCTTATTACCATTAATAGCCTAATTAATAGCATTAATAGCATAATAATTACCATTAATAGCATTAATAATAGCATTAATAGCAATATTATTTGCATTATTATTACCATTAATAGTATAATTATTAGCATTAATAGCATAATTATTAACATTAATAGCATCATTATTAGCATTAATAGCATTAATAGCAATATTATTTGCATTAATACCATTATGATTACCATTAATAGCATAATTATTAGCATTAATAGTATAAATATTAGCATTAATAGCATAATTATTAACATTAATTGCAGTAATAATAGCATTAATAGCAATATTATTTGCATTAATAGCATTATTATTAACATTAATAGCAGTAATAATAGCATTAATAGCAATATTATTTGCATTAATAGCATTATTATTACCATTAATAGCATAATTATTAGCATTAATAGCATAATTATTAGCATTAATAGCATTAATAGCAATATTATTTGCATTAATACCATTATGATTACCATTAATAGCAAAATTTAAATTAGCATTAATAGCATAAATATTAGCATTAATAGTATTAATATTAGCATTAATGGCATAATTATTAGCATTAATAGCATAATTATTAGCATTAATAGCATAATTATTAGCATTAATAGCAATATTATTACCATTAATAGCATAATTATTAGCATTAATAGCATAATTATTAACATTAATAGCAGTAATAATAGCATTAATAGCAATATTATTTGCATTAATAGCATTATTATTACCATTAATAGCATAATTATTAGCATTAATAGCATAATTATTAACATTAATAGCAGTAATAATAGCATTAATAGCAATATTATTTGCATTAATAGCATTATTATTACCATTAATAGCATAATTATTAGCATTAATAGCATAATTATTAACATTAAAAGCATAATTATTAGCATTAATAGCATTAATAGCAATATTATTTGCATTAATACCATTATGATTACCATTAATAGCATAATTATTAGCATTAATAGCATAAATATTAGCATTAATAGTATTAATATTAGCATTAATGGCATAATTATTAGCATTAATAGCATAATTATTAGCATTAATAGCATAAATATTAGCATTAATAGCATAATTATTAACATTAATAGCATTAATAATAGCATTAATAGCAATATTATTTGCATTAATAGCATTATTATTACCATTAATAGCATAATTATTAGCATGAATAGCATAATTATTAATATTAATAGCATTAATAGCAATATTATTTGCATTAATAGCATTCTTATTACCATTAATAGCCTAATTATTAGCATTAATAGCATAATAATTACCATTAATAGCATTAATAATAGCATTAATAGCAATATTATTTGCATTATTATTACCATTAATAGTATAATTATTAGCATTAATAGCATAATTATTAACATTAATAGCATAATTATTAGCATTAATAGCATTATTAGCAATATTATTTGCATTAATACCATTATGATTACCATTAATAGCATAATTATTAGCATTAATAGTATAAATATTAGCATTAATAGCATAATTATTAGCATTAAAAGCGAACATATTAGCATTAATAGCAATATTATTTGCATTAATAGCATTATTATTACCATTAATAGCATAATTATTAGCATAAATAGCATAATTATTAATATTAATAGCATTAATAATAGCATTAATAGCAATATTATTTGCATTAATAGCATTATTATTACCATTAATAGCATAATTATTAGCATTAATAGCATAATTATTAACATTAATAGCAGTAATAATAGCATTAATAGCAATATTATTTGCATTAATAGCATTATTATTACCATTAATAGCATAATTATTAGCATTAATAGTATTAATATTAGCATTAATGGCATAATTATTAACATTAATAGCATTAATAATAGCATTAATAGCAATATTATTTGCATTAATAGCATTATTATTACCATTAATAGCATAATTATTAGCATTAATAGCAATATTATTTGCATCAATACCATTATGATTACCATTAATAGCATAATTATTAGCATTAATAGCATAAATATTAGCATTAATAGCATAATTATTAGCATTATTAGTATAAATATTAGCATTAATAGCATAATTATTAGCATTAATAGCATAAATATTAGCATCAATAGCAATATTATTTGCATTAATAGCATAATTATTAGCATGAATAGCATAATTATTAATATTAATAGCATTAATAATAGCATTAATAGCAATATTATTTGCATTAATAGCATTATTATTATTATTAATAGCATAATTATTAGCATTAATAGCATAATTATTAACATTAATAGCAGTAATAATAGCATTAATAGCAATATTATTTGCATTAATAGCATTATTATTACCATTAATAGCATAATTATTAGCATTAATAGTATTAATATTAGCATTAATGGCATAATTATTAGCATTAATAGCATTAATAATAGCATTAATAGCAATATTATTTGCATTAATAGCATTATTATTACCATTAATAGCATAATTATTAGCATTAATAGCATAATTATTAACATTAATAGCATAATTATTAGCATTAATAGCATAATTATTAGCATTAATAGCATAAATATTAGCATTAATAGCAATATTATTTGCATTAACAGCATAATTATTAGCATTAATAGCATAAATATTAGCATTAATAGCAATATTATTTGCATTAATAGCATTATTATTACCATTAATACCATAATTATTAGCATTAATAACAAATATTAGCATTAATAGCATAATTATTATCAGTAATAGCATTATTATTAGCAGTAATAGCATTATTAATAGCATTAATAAAATTAATAATACAATTAATAGCATTTTTTTTTTATTATTATTATTTTTTATTTAATTATTTATTATTTTTTTATTTATTTTTTTATTATTTTTAATTATATTTTTAATTATTTTTTTTATTATTAAATTTATTATTTAGGCTGAGACCCAGTTCTCTTTCATGTCCGCGAAAGGGCTGATATAATTAGCATATATTTAATTTTTTTATTATTATTTTTATTTAATTATTTATTATTTTTTATGTATTTTTTTATTATTTTTTAATTATTTTTTTATATATTTTTTTTATTATTAAATTTATTATTTAGGCTGAGACCCAGTTCTCTTTCAGGTCCGCGAAAGGGCTGATATAATTAGCATATATTTAATTTTTTTATTATTATTTTTATTTAATTATTTATTATTTTTATTTATTTTTTTATTATTTTTTTATTATTTTTTAATTATTTTTTTTATTATTAAATTTATTATTTAGGCTGAGACCCAGTTCTCTTTCAGGTCCGCGAAAGGGCTGATATAATTAGCATATATTTAATTTTTTTATTATTATTTTTATTGAATTATTTATTATTTTTTATTTATTTTTTTATTATTTTTTAATTATTTTTTAATTATTTTTTTTATTATTAAATTTATTTGTTCCCATTGAAATACATTAGCGGTGTGTCGGCGATTTTATGGCCGCCGACCTGGTTCTATTTGTCGGCCCTAAAATCGCGGACACACCGCTAATGCATCTCTATGGGCAGTGAGCTCGAATTCTGATTGGTCGGCGACCAATCCGAAATCGGGCTGACTGCCCATAGAGATGCATTAGCGGTGTGTCCGCGATTTTAGGGCCGACAAATAGAACCAGGTGGGCGGCCATAAAATCGCTGACACACCGCTAATGTATTTCAATGGGAAATGAGGGGCTCTTCTGATTGGCTGAGGGCAGTAGACAGCGACCAATCAGAAGAGCCCCTCACATGTCATTGAGGTAGAATGGTGGATTTGTCGTCCATTCTATCTTAATGATAAGTGAAGAGGACGTCTGAGCTGGAAGTTGGCGGAAAGAAGACAGAAGACCCCGGGGGCCGGACGAAGAGGCGGAGATGGCGGAAAGAAGAGAGAAGACCCCCGGGGCCGGAGGAAGAGGACGCCTGGCCGGACGGAGGAGTTGTGGATCGGACGGACGATCAGATGACTAAGAAGGCATGTAAGTAATCGACGGGGACGTTAGGTTAGGGTACGGCGGGGGCTTCTGGTGTAGGGCCTTAGGTGTTAGCGGCGGTAGCTTAGGAGGCGAGGGGGCTTAGGGGGTAGGGGATTAGGTGCGGCAGGTCGGGACTTGGCGGCGGACGGTAGGGGCTTAGGTGCTTGTCGGTGGACGGTAGGGGGTTAGGGGCGGCGGGGCTTAGGGGGTAGGGCTTAGGGGGTAGGGGCTTAGTAAGCGGCGGGGCTTTTAGGTGCGGCGCGGCTTAGGGGGTAGGGGATTAGGTGCGGCGGGTGGGGCTTGGCGGCGGACGGTAGGGGGTTAGGTGCGGCGGGGCTTAGGGGGTAGGGCCTTAGGTGTTAGCGGCGGTAGCTTAGGAGGCGGCGGTGCTTAGGGGGTAGGGGATTAGGTGCGGCGGGTCGGGGCTTGGTGGCGGACGGTAGGGGCTTAGGTGCTTGTCGGCGGACGGTAGGGGGTTAGGTGCGGCGGGGCTTAGGGGGTAGGGCTTAGGGGGTAGGGGCTTAGGAAGCGGCGGGGCTTTTAGGTGCGGCGCGGCTTAGGGGGTAGGGGATTAGGTGCGGCGGGTCGGGTCTTGGCGGCAGACGGTAGGGGTTTAGGTGCGGCGGGGCTTAGGGGGTAGGAGCTTAGGTGCCGCGGGGCTTTTAGGTGCGGCGGGGCTTAGGGGGTAGGGGATTAGGTGCGGCGGGTCGGGGCTTGGCGGCGGACGGTAGGGGGTTAGGTGCGGGTGGGCTTAGGGGTAGGGATTAGGTGCCGCGGGGCTTTCAGGTGCGGTGGGGCTTAGGGGGTAGGGGATTAGGTGCGTCTGGTCGGGGCTTAGGTGCGGCGGGGCTTAGAGGGTATGGAGTTAGGGGCGGCGGAGTTAGGGGGTAGGGGATTAGGTGTGGCGGGTCGGGGCTTGGCGGCGGACGGTAGGGGGTTAGGTGCGGGTGGGCTTAGGGGGTAGGGGCTTAGGTGCCGCGGGGCTTAGGGGTAGGGGGTTAGGTGCGGCGGGTCGGGGCTTGGCGGCGGACGGTAGTGGGTTAGGTGCGGCGGGGCTTAGGGGGTAGGGGATTAGGTGCGGCGGAGTTAGGGGGTAGGAGCTTAGGTGCGGGGTGGCTGTGCGGACATTGCGGGGTGGGTGTGCGGACATGGGGGTGGCTGTGCGGACATTGCGGGGTGGGTGTGCGGACATGGGGTGGATATGCGGACATAGGGGGGCTGTGTGGACGACATGTGGGTGGCTGTGGGGAGATGGGGGGGGCTGTGCGGACATAATGGGGGGGGCTGGGGATCGGTGGTGGTGTGTGTATCGTTAATGGGGGGGAGGCACAGGTGTGGGTAGCGGGGAGCGGAGTCGGGTGCGGCGCCTCGGCTCCATGGACCCCGTGCGAGGGTCTATGGTGTGTAGCGGGGTGTGAGTGGACAAAGGTGGGGGGGAGGGGGGCTGTGTGGACGTGGGGGGCTGGATAGGCAATAGGAGTATAGAAGGGATTAGAGGGTAAAGAAGAAAAAAAGGTAGAGAAGTAGTGTAGATAGTAGAAGTGGGAAAAAATAGGGAGTGTAGAAAGGGTAAAATAAAAGACAAAGAATCAAAAGAAAGATTGTTAGCTCTGAAAGGATATCTTAGCTGTAGGGTAGTTGGGGTCGTCTTGAAGCTTGCTTCGGTAAATCCAGCAGCGAGTCTTCTTGCGGCCTCCGAATCCGGCAGTCCGTGATCGAGGTAGCAGGTAGCAGAAATGAAGAGTGATTTCAAATTTCGCGCCTTATAAACTCGGCTGTGAAATTTGAAACCACAAAATGGCGGGGGGGCGTAAAGTAAGTGCTGATTGGCTTTTGAATGGAAACTATATTTACAAACAGTTTCCATTCAGGTCCGCTCAGAGGGCTCATAGACATACATGGCGGATAATCCAGGACGCTGATAGTTCGTTTTTTCCCATAGAAAAACATGGCCATGTTTCTCTATGGGAAGACGCGACCAATCAGCGTGCAGGATTATCCGCCATGTATGTCTATGAGGCGTTTGAGCGGACCTGAATGAAGACTGTGTTTACATAGCGTATATTTTTTTTTTTTGTATTATTATTTTTTATGTAATTATTATTTTTTATTTATTTTTTTATTATTTTTTAATTCTTTTTTTATTATTTTTTTTATTATTAAATTTATTTATTATTTTAAGTGAGACTGAGAGACAGTTCTCATTCAGGTCCGCCTTTTTTTTTTTTTATTATTATTATTTTTTATGTAATTATTTATGGGGTGGCCGCCCATAAAACTGGGTCTCTGCCTCAGACTCACTTAAAATAATAAATAAATTTAATAATAAAAAAATAATTAAAAAATAATAAAAAAATAAATAAAAAATAATAATAAAAAAAAAAAAATGCGGACCTGAATGAGAACTGTGTCTCAGTGTCACTTAAAATAATAAATAAATTTAATAATAAAAAAATTAATAAAAAAAGAATTAAAAAATAATAAAAAAAGAATTAAAAAATAATAAAAAAATAAATAAAAAATAATAATAAAAAAAAAAAAAAAAAATGCGGACCTGAATGAGAACTGTGTCTCAGTGTCACTTAAAATAATAAATAAATTTAATAATAAAAAAAATAATAAAAAAAGAATTAAAAAATAATAAAAAAATAAATAAAAAATAATAATAAAAAAAAAAAAAAAATGCGGACCTGAATGAGAACTGTGTCTCAGTGTCACTTAAAATAATAAATAAATTTAATAATAAAAAAATAATAAAAAAATAATTAAAAATAATAAAAAAATAAATAAAAAATAATAAATAATTAAATAAAAAATAATAATAATAAAAAAAAAAAAATGCGGACCTGAATGAGAACTGTGTGAACAGAGAGCGACCAATCAGAAATCGAGCTGACTGCCCATAGAGATGCATTAGCGGTGTGTCCGCGATTTTAGGGCCGACAAATAGAACCAGGTGGGCGGACATAAAATCGCCGACACACCGCTAATGTATTTCAATGGGAAATGAGGGGCTCTTCTGATTGGCTGAGGGCAGTAGACAGCGACCAATCAGAAGAGCCCCTCACATGTCATTGAGGTAGAATGGTGGATTTGTCGTCCATTCTATCTTAATGATAAGTGAAGAGGACGTCGGATCTGGAAGTTGGCTGAAAGAAGAAAGAAGACCCCCGTGGCCGGAGGAAGAGGACGCCTGGCCGGACGGAGGAGTTGTGGATCGGACGGACGATCAGATGACTAAGAAGGCATGTAAGTAATCGATGGGACGTTAGGTTAGGGGACGGCGGGGGCTTCTGGTGTAAGGCCTTAGGTATTAGCGGAGGTAGCTTAGGAGGCGGCGGTGCTTTGGGAGTAGGGGATTAGGTGCGGCGGGTCGGGGCTTGGCGGCGGACGGTAGGGGCTTAGGTGCTTGTCGGCGGACGGTAGGGGGTTAGGTGCGGCGGGGCTTAGGGGGTAGGGCACCTAAGCCCCTACCCCCTATGCCCACCCGCACCTAACCCCCTACCGTCCGCCGCCAAGCCCCGACCCGCCGCACCTAATCCCCTACCCCCTAAGCCCCGCCGCACCTAAAAGCCCCGCGGCACGCTATGTCTTTCTTATACACTGGAGACCAGAATTGTACACTATTCTTAATTTGTTCGCTGTAGTGACTTGTATAGAGGTAAAATTATGTTCTTCTCATGAGCATCTATGCCTCTTTTAATGCATCCCATTATTTTATTTGCCTTTGCAGCAGCTGCCTGACACTGGCCACTAAAAGTGAGTTTGTCATCTACCCATACACCCAGGTCTTTTTCAGTGATAGTTTTACCCAGTGTTTTACAATTAAGCACATAATTATTAGTGATGAGCGAGTACGCTTGTGACTACTTGGTACTCGCACGAGTATCACTGTACATGGGCTACTCGGCGAGTACCGAGTAATCTCGCGATACCCGTGCTGTACTCGGGGTCCTCATCCCTGCATGTTGGCGCTCTTTAGAGAGCCAGCCCACATGCAGGGATTGGCTGGCAGTCACTGCAATGCCACAGTCCTGTTAGTTGTGGCATTGCAATGATTGGCCGTCCCGCACAGCGTGACCGAGCCTTTATAAGACCCGGCCATGATGTGCTCTGCACACAGCCATCCAGAGAGTCAGTGTAGGGAGAGTGTCTGATGCTGCTTAAGGGACAGATTTGCGGCCCTCATAGGTAGATCCGGAGCAGGGCAGCAAACTGCTGCTGACCAGAACAGTCCTTCTCAGGACTAATCTCGGAGGATATAGGCAGGGTGATCCAGATCGGAGTCCAAGCTTTCCAGTGACCAGGACAGTCCTCAGGAGACAATGGAGTTGACTAGCTGTATACAGGCAGGGTGTAATATCCATATCCAGCTTTCCTGTGACCAGAACAGTCAGGAGACTGTTGTAAATGACTAGCTGTATACAGGCAGGGTCTAATATCCATATCCAGCTTTCCTGTGACCAGAACAGTCAGGAGACTGTTGTAGTTGACTAGCTCTATACAGGCAGGCTCTAATATCCAGCTTTCCTATGACCAGAACAGTCACCAGACTGTTGTAGTTGACTAGCTCTATACAGGCAGGCTCTAATATCCAGCTTTCCTGTGACCAGAACAGTCACCAGACTGTTGTAGTTGACTAGCTCTATACAGGCAGGCTCTAATATCCAGCTTTCCTGTGACCAGAACAGTCACCAGACTGTTGTAGTTGACTAGCTCTATACAGGCAGGCTCTAATATCCAGCTTTCCTGTGACCAGAACAGTCACCAGACTGTTGTAGTTGACTAGCTCTATACAGGCAGGCTCTAATATCCAGCTTTCCTGTGACCAGAACAGTCAGGAGACTGTTGTAGTTGACTAGCTCTATACAGGCAGGCTCTAATATCCAGCTTTCCTCTGACCAAAACAGTCATCAGACTGTTGTAGTTGACTAGCTCTATACAGGCAGGCTCTAATATCCAGCTTTCCTGTGACCAGAACAGTCACCAGACTGTTGTAGTTGACTAGCTCTATACAGGCAGACTCTAATATCCAGCTTTCCTGTGACCAGAACAGTCAGGAGACTGTTGTAGTTGACTAGCTCTATACAGGCAGGCTCTAATATCCAGCTTTCCTGTGACCAAAACAGTCACCAGACTGTTGTAGTTGACTAGCTCTATACAGGCAGGCTCTAATAGCCAGCTTTCCTGTGACCAGAACAGTCAGGAGACTGTTGTAGTTGACTAGCTCTATACAAGCAGGCTCTAATAGCCAGCTTTCCTGTGACCAGAACAGTCACCAGACTGTTGTAGTTGACTAGCTCTATACAGGCAGGCTCTAATATCCAGCTTTCCTGTGACCAGAAAAGTCACCAGACTGTTGTAGTTGACTAGCTCTATACAGGCAGGCTCTAATATCCAGCTTTCCTGTGACCAGAACAGTCACCAGACTGTTGTAGTTGACTAGCTCTATACAGGCAGGCTCTAATATCCAGCTTTCCTGTGACCAGACCAGTCACCAGACTGTTGTAGTTGACTAGCTCTATACAGGCAGGCTCTAATATCCAGCTTTCCAGTGACCAGAACAGTCACCAGACTGTTGTAGTTGACTAGCTCTATACAGGCAGGCTCTAATATCCAGCTTTCCTGTGACCAGAACAGTCACCAGACTGTTGTAGTTGACTAGCTCTATACAGGCAGGCTCTAATATCCAGCTTTCCTGTGACCAGAACAGTCACCAGACTGTTGTAGTTGACTAGCTCTATATAGGCAGGCTCTAATATCCAGCTTTCCTGTGACCAGAACAGTCTCCAGACTGTTGTAGTTGACTAGCTCTATACAGGCAGGCTCTAATATCCAGCTTTCCTGTGACCAGAACAGTCACCAGACTGTTGTAGTTGACTAGCTCTATACAGGCAGGCTCTAATATCCAGCTTTCCTGTGACCAGAACAGTCACCAGACTGTTGTAGTTGACTAGCTCTATACAGGCAGGCTCTAATATCCAGCTTTCCTGTGACCAGAACAGTCACCAGACTGTTGTAGTTGACTAGCTCTATACAGGCAGGCTCTAATATCCAGCTTTCCAGTGACCAGAACAGTCACCAGACTGTTGTAGTTGACTAGCTCTATACAGGCAGGCTCTAATATCCAGCTTTCCTGTGACCAGAACAGTCACCAGACTGTTGTAGTTGACTAGCTCTATACAGGCAGGCTCTAATATCCAGCTTTCCTGTGACCAGAACAGTCACCAGACTGTTGTAGTTGACTAGCTCTATACAGGCAGGCTCTAATATCCAGCTTTCCAGTGACCAGAACAGTCACCAGACTGTTGTAGTTGACTAGCTCTATACAGGCAGGCTCTAATATCCAGCTTTCCTGTGACCAGAACAGTCACCAGACTGTTGTAGTTGACTAGCTCTATACAGGCAGGCTCTAATATCCAGCTTTCCAGTGACCAGAACAGTCACCAGACTGTTGTAGTTGACTAGCTCTATACAGGCAGGCTCTAATATCCAGCTTTCCAGTGACCAGAACAGTCACCAGACTGTTGTAGTTGACTAGCTCTATACAGGCAGACTCTAATATCCAGCTTTCCTGTGACCAGAACAGTCAGGAGACTGTTGTAGTTGGCTAGCTCTATACAGGCAGGCTCTAATATCCAGCTTTCCTGTGACCAAAACAGTCACCAGACTGTTGTAGTTGACTAGCTCTATACAGGCAGGCTCTAATATCCAGCTTTCCTGTGACCAGAACAGTCAGGAGACTGTTGTAGTTGACTAGCTCTATACAAGCAGGCTCTAATAGCCAGCTTTCCTGTGACCAGAACAGTCACCAGACTGTTGTAGTTGACTAGCTCTATACAGGCAGGCTCTAATATCCAGCTTTCCTGTGACCAGAAAAGTCACCAGACTGTTGTAGTTGACTAGCTCTATACAGGCAGGCTCTAATATCCAGCTTTCCTGTGACCAGAACAGTCACCAGACTGTTGTAGTTGACTAGCTCTATACAGGCAGGCTCTAATATCCAGCTTTCCTGTGACCAGAACAGTCACCAGACTGTTGTAGTTGACTAGCTCTATACAGGCAGGCTCTAATATCCAGCTTTCCAGTGACCAGAACAGTCACCAGACTGTTGTAGTTGACTAGCTCTATACAGGCAGGCTCTAATATCCAGCTTTCCTGTGACCAGAACAGTCACCAGACTGTTGTAGTTGACTAGCTCTATACAGGCAGGCTCTAATATCCATCTTTCCTGTGACCAGAACAGTCACCAGACTGTTGTAGTTGACTAGCTCTATATAGGCAGGCTCTAATATCCAGCTTTCCTGTGACCAGAACAGTCTCCAGACTGTTGTAGTTGACTAGCTCTATACAGGCAGGCTCTAATATCCAGCTTTCCTGTGACCAGAACAGTCACCAGACTGTTGTAGTTGACTAGCTCTATACAGGCAGGCTCTAATATCCAGCTTTCCTGTGACCAGAACAGTCACCAGACTGTTGTAGTTGACTAGTTCTATACAGGCAGGCTCTAATATCCAGCTTTCCTGTGACCAGAACAGTCACCAGACTGTTGTAGTTGACTAGCTCTATACAGGCAGGCTCTAATATCCAGCTTTCCAGTGACCAGAACAGTCACCAGACTGTTGTAGTTGACTAGCTCTATACAGGCAGGCTCTAATATCCAGCTTTCCTGTGACCAGAACAGTCACCAGACTGTTGTAGTTGACTAGCTCTATACAGGCAGGCTCTAATATCCAGCTTTCCTGTGACCAGAACAGTCACCAGACTGTTGTAGTTGACTAGCTCTATACAGGCAGGCTCTAATATCCAGCTTTCCAGTGACCAGAACAGTCACCAGACTGTTGTAGTTGACTAGCTCTATACAGGCAGGCTCTAATATCCAGCTTTCCTGTGACCAGAACAGTCACCAGACTGTTGTAGTTGACTAGCTCTATACAGGCAGGCTCTAATATCCAGCTTTCCAGTGACCAGAACAGTCACCAGACTGTTGTAGTTGACTAGCTCTATACAGGCAGGCTCTAATATCCAGCTTTCCTGTGACCAGAACAGTCACCAGACTGTTGTAGTTGACTAGCTCTATACAGGCAGGCTCTAATATCCAGCTTTCCTGTGACCAGAACAGTCACCAGACTGTTGTAGTTGACTAGCTCTATACAGGCAGGCTCTAATATCCAGCTTTCCAGTGACCAGAACAGTCACCAGACTGTTGTAGTTGACTAGCTCTATACAGGCAGGCTCTAATATCCAGCTTTCCTGTGACCAGAACAGTCACCAGACTGTTGTAGTTGACTAGCTCTATACAGGCAGGCTCTAATATCCAGCTTTCCTGTGACCAGAACAGTCACCAGACTGTTGTAGTTGACTAGCTCTATACAGGCAGGCTCTAATATCCAGCTTTCCAGTGACCAGAGCAGTCACCAGACTGTTGTAGTTGACTAGCTCTATACAGGCAGGCTCTAATATCCAGTTTTCCTGTGACCAGAACAGTCACCAGACTGTTGTAGCTGTGTACAGGAAAAATGCGCAAGGGAGTTGGCAAGGAACAAGGAAGTGGACGTTATGGTGGTGCAGGCAGAGGCCGAGGTCGTGTGCAAGCACTAATTTTGCAACAACAAAGTGGCACATCTACTCGCTCGCACGTCCTGTCCCAAATTCTTGGGGCCCGCAGCAGTACACCGCTCTTTAACCAAGACCAGTGTCAACAGGTTGTTACTTGGATAGCGGATAATGCTTCAAGTCAGATTGGCACCTCCACAAACACCCTGTCTTCCACACGGTCAAGTGTCAGTAGCCGTGATACTGCACCGCACATTTCCCAACCTGATCCTCCTTCCTACCACCAGGCCGAGTACACGTCCACGGACATTACTGATCCCACACTTGGACACTCTGAAGAGCTGTTCACGTATCCATTTGCACAATCTGGCCTCTCGCCAGCTCCTGTTGAAGTGGGTGATGAGGAGATCGTATGTACAGATGCCCAAATATTTGAGCAGCCACGTTCTCACGAAGGGAACGTTGGCAACGTGTCTCAACAAGGGGTGGACGATGATGAGACACAATTGCCAGGAAGTCAGGAGGAGGATCAGGGTGCGGAAGAGGAAGACAAGTGGTGGATGATCCAGTAGCTGACCCAACCTGGCAGGAGGATGTGCAGAGCGAGGACAGCAGTGCACAGGGGGAGGGAGGCGTAGCATCCACCAGGCAGTAAGAAGCAGGGTCGTGTCCGCAGGCAGAAGGCAGGCGACGTTCACCGAAACAAAAACACGACACAAGGTGCCTGTGCAAATGTTTTGTCTTCCCGAGACTGGCAGTTTTTTAAGTTGGCTCCAGATGACTCTAAAAAGGCCATTTGCAACACCTGCCATGCCAGCATCAGCAGGGGTACGAAAACTAGCAGCCTGACCACCACCAGCATGATCAGGCACATGTCAGCCAAGCACCCGACTTTGTGGGAAGTACAGCAGAGTCGAGGAGCGGTGCTTGCTGATGTCACTGCTACGTCTTCGTGTGTTGTGCGTGCGAGACAATCCCCTGTCCATGCTGGCCACGAACAAGCCTCTGGCCCTGCACCTGAAGTTGCCCACACACAAATAACACCACCATCAAGCACTCCTTTTACCAGCGCAGCGTTCAATTATCCATTCAGCAAACCTTTGAACGCCGGCGCAAATACGCTGCCAACGCCCCACATGCCACAGTCCTAAATGCTCACATTTCGCGACTGCTTGCGCTAGAAATGTTACCTTTCCGGCTGGTGGAGACGGAAGCATTCAGCGACCTGATGGCGGCTGCTGTCCCACGTTACTCGGTCCCCAGCCGCCACTATTTCTCCAGATGTGCCGTCCCCGCATTGCATAACCACGTGTCACAAAGCATCACACGTGCAATGAACAAGCTGTTTCAGCCAAAGTCCACCTAACCACAGACACGTGGACAAGTGCTTGTGGGCAAGGCCGCTACATCTCCTTGACGGCACACTGGGTTAATATTGTGGAAGCTGGGACCCAGTCTGAGCGAGGGACGGAACACGTCCTTCCCACACCAAGAATTGCAGCCCTACCTCAGTCAGGGTTTCACCCACACTCTACAGATCCGGAATGTCATGCTCCTCAGCCTCCTCCTCCTCCTACGCATCCTCATCCACTTTACCCTCCACACCAGTCCCAAGCTGGAAGCACTGCAGCACTGCCTCTGCGAAGCGGCAACAGGCTGTGCTGAAGGCAGATCACTGGCTCACACCTCTGAACCTAAAGCCAGGAAAGGTCATGTGTGACAATGGCCGGAACCTGGTGGCAGCTTTGAGGTGAGGCCAGCTAACGCATGTTCCATGCGTGGCCCATGTGCTCAACCTGGTGGTTCAGCGGTTTATAAAGTCATACCTAGAGCTGTCTGATCTGCTGGTAAAAGTTCACCACCTGTCTGCACATTTTCGCAAGTCACCTGCTGCTTCAGCCGGCCTTGCCGGCTTTCAGCGCCGTTTGCGTCTTCCGGCCCACAGACTGGTGTGTGATGTCCCCACGTGTTGGAATTCAACTCTGCACATGTTGGTCAGGATATGTGAGCAGAAGAGGGCAGTTGTTGACTACCTGCATCACCTAAGCCGTCGGGAAATGGGTCAAACTCCACACATAACACCTGAGGAGTGGAGATGGATGTCCAACCTATGTACCGTCCTCCAAAACTTTGAGGACTCCACCAAGATGGTGAGCGGTGATGACGCCATTATTAGCGTCACCATACCGCTACTCTGCCTTCTAAAACGGTCTCTGCTGAAAAACAAAGATGATGCATTGCAGGCGGAGCGCGATGACTTGGAGCAAGAAACAGTAGTGGTGTGGGTGATAACACACAGCCCAGCCTCATCTCATCACAACGTGCAGTGGAGGACTATGACGAGGAGGAGGATGAAGACATGGAGCAACTCTCTGGCCAAATTGAGGATATGACATGCACACCAGGTCATACCCTCGCTTCAGCGTGGCTGGCCAGAGGACAGGGGAGACTGAAGGAGGAGGAGGAGGAGGAGGACAGCATGTTCAGTCATCGTGTTGGTCAGGATACTGAAGTGATGGCTGTTAAGAGTCTGGTGCACATGGCTGACTTTATGGTAAGCTGCCTGGCTCGTGACCTTTGCGTTCAGAACATTTTGGCCGACAATCAGTACTGGTTGGCAACACTCTTAGACCCACGCTACAAGGAGAACTTTATGTCTCTCATTCCTGAGGCGGAGAGGTCAGCCAAAATGCAGCAGTTCCAGAAGGCCATAGTCACGGAAGTAGGCAAAGCATTCCCCTCACAAAACGCTAGCGGCATAGGTCAGGAATCGGTGGACAACCAAGGCGTACGGCCGAGAGGGGCACAAGTCCAATCTGCCAGAGGTAGGGGAACAGTCTTTACGATGTGGGACAGTTTTCTCAGCCACTCACGTACCACAGCCCCTGAGGTGCGGGGTAGTGCCACAAGAAATGCTAAGTTTGGCTAGATGCTGAAGGAGTACCTTGCAGATCGAACAACTGTACTCCGACATTCCTCTGTGCCTTACAATTATTGGGTCTCCAAGCTGGACATGTGGCATGAATTGGCTCTCTACGCCTTGGAAGTCCTGGCCTGCCCTGCCGCTAGCGTTTTGTCAGAGCGTGTTTTCAGTGCCGCAGGTGGAATCATTACTGATAAACGCACCCGCCTGTCAACTGAAAATGCTGACAGGCTGACTCTGATCAAGATGAACAAGGGTTGGATTGGGCCAGACTTCACCACACCACCAACAAATGACAGCGGAATTTAAATTTTGTTCTGGGAATTTGCCATGTACCTCCACTCACCCATGGGTACACACTTCTGGACTTTGGCTAAACGCTGGACTGCTCCTCCTTCTCCTCATGTGCCACCATGATGACCGTTACAATATTAAGGCTGTTGTTTCAGGTATACCCACAGTGGTAAATTTTTTCACCTTTTCACCCATTCTTTTAGAATGGGCATTACAATGACAGGAGACCCGCTCCTTTTCAATGGGAAAAATGTTTTGAGGCCCTCATTCACGTCTCTATCCAGGGACAATGTGGAGCCTCCCAATTTTTGGCTGCCCTGCCAAAGGGCTATACTACAATACACCCACTTCAGGTTTACAGGCCCTACTGCACGTCTGTGTCCAGGGGCATTGTTGAACCTCCCAATTTTTGGCTGCCCTGCCAAAGGGCAATACTACTATACACCCACTTCAGGTTTACAGGCCCTCATGCATGTCTGTATGCATGGGTCATTGTTGAACCTCCCAATTTTTGGCTGCCCTGCCAAAGGCTATACTACAATACACCCACTTCAGGTTTACAGGCCCTCCTGCACGTCTGTATCCAGGGGCATTGTTGAACCTCCCAATTTTTGGCTGCCCTGCCAAAGGGCTATACTACAATACACCCAATTCAGGTTTGCAGGCCCTCCTGCAGTCTCTATCCAGGGACAATGTGCAGCCTCCCAATTTTTGTCTGCCCTGCCAAAGGGCTATACAATACACCCACTTCAGGTTTACAGGCCCTCCTGCACGTCTCTATCCAGGGACAATGTGGAGCCTCCCAATTTTTGGCTGCCCTGCCAAAGGGCTATACTACAATACACCCACATCAGGTTTACAGACCCTCCTGCACGTCTCTATCCAGGGGCATTGTTGAACCTCCCAATTTTTAGCTGCCCTTCCAGAGAGCTATACTACAATACACCCACTTCAGGTTTACAGGCCCTCATGCATGTTTGTATGCATGGGTCATTGGTGAGCCTCACAATTTTGGACTGTCCTGGTAAAGGAAAATACTACAATACACCCACTTCCTCAAAATGGGCACATTATGTCAAGAGGCCTTCATGTACGTCTCTTCTCAGGGACATCGGAGTGCCGCACAATGTTTTCACGTAAAATCTTTCATGTAATCACAAAAAGTAACCTACACCAGCTGTATCTCACTATTGGGTATGTGCCCTTAACATTTCCACCCTGAATATTCATTTTGATGTCATTTTGGAAGGTTTTCTGGTGACTCCGTAACATTGGCGTGAAACTCGGACAACATTGTTCACAGCTGTGGCTTTTGAGTGAGAAATGCTTACAGGGGTCTTCCCCATGGTGTTGCCATGTCATTTGAGTACTCTTCTGAGACTTTTGTAACATTTTTAGGGTTTCTACATGCTGCCGGCAGTCATTTCATAAAAATACTCGGGTCTCCCATAGGATAACATTGGGCTCGGTGCTCGTGCCGAGTACACGAGTATCTTGGGATGCTCGGCCTGAGCATCGAGCACCCGAGCATTTTGGTACTCGCTCATCACTAATAATTATACCTTTTGTTTCCTCTGCCCAAGTGCATGACCTTACATTTATCCCCATTAAAGCTCATTTGCCATTTATCAGCCCAAGCTTCTAGTTTACATAAATCCTCCTGTAATATAAAATTGTCCTCCTCTGTATTGATTACCCTGCAGAGTTTAGTGTCATCTGCAAATATTGAGATTCTACTCTGTATGCCCCCTACAAGTTCATTAATAAATGTATTAAAAAGAATCGGGCCCAAGACTAACCCCTGTGGTACCCCACTGTTAACTGTGACCCATTCTGAGTATGTTCCATTAATGACCACCCTTTATTTCCCATCACTAAGCCAGTTCTTAACCCACTTACACATATTTTAACATTTATTAATTTAACCCACTTACACATATTTTCCCCTATCCCCCTACCACGGTAGTCAGGGCCGGTTTTAGGCAAAGTGGGGCCCTAGGCAAAAGGTTAAAGTGGGCCCTAAATGCTCAGGCCACTTTCACATCTAACGCTTTGCTGCATTTTGCTCAATTTGCATTTCCATGCGTTTTTACCGCAAAAACGCATCAAAACGCGTTTTTGTTCCCATTGATTTTAATGGAAACACATGCAAAAACGCATGTAAAAACGCATGTGCGTTTTCAAAAACAGAAAACGCATGCGTTTTTGCCAACGCTGCCCAAAACATCGAGGAAGACGTTTTGTGCTGCGTTCGCAAAAATGCATGCGTTTTGCGTTTTTGAAAACGCACATGCGTTTTGCATGCGTTTTTACATGCGCTCCCATTGAAATCAATGGGGGAAAAAACGCTAGCGTTTTTAATGCGTTTTTAGCGGTAAAAACGGCTAGAAAGGCAAATTTAGCAAAACGCACACCAACCTTAGATGTGGAACAGGCCGTAGTTATTTGGTAAGAGTGACTTCATAAGTTTATTATCTAGGTCAGAATAAGAACATACTGAACATCATTTTTATTTCAATCATAAAAAAAAAAAACAGAAATTTGTAAAAAAAAAAAAAAAAATTTTTTTTTTTATTTTCCGAGACCCATGATGTTTTAATTTTTGAAGATACATAGATATGTGAGGGCTTACTTTATGTGCCCTGAGCTGACATTTTTACTGATACCATTTTGAGTCAGATACAACATTTTGATCGCCTTTTATTGCATTTTATTGTAACAATGTGGTGGCCTAAAAAACATAATTCTGGCGTTTTTATTTTTTTCCCATTACGCCATTTACCAATTGGATTAATTTACTTTATATATTGATAGCTTAGATTCTTACGAATGCAGCAATACCAAATATGTGTATTTTTACATTTTTTTCACTGTTTTATTGCTATTTTCAGTTCAGCTCCTTTGGGGGCCCCTAAGAGAGTGGGGGGCCCTAGGCAACTGCCCAGTCTGCCCCCCCCTAACGCCGGCCCTGACGGTAGTACAGTGTAGCTACATTGTGCGGCAGTTCCAAGATGGCGCCGGCATCTGCGTTGAAGCATCTTTCTTTTTGCAGGGGCTCACCTTTTCCAATGCCAGAACCAAATTGCTTATAGGATATTATTATTTGCCTATTCTTGTTGACTAGCTCCTTATTAACCTTTCCATGGGATTGGTTGCAGAATGCACCTTACTTACAAATCCTATTTCTCATGCCACAGGTAATACCTGAGCTTGAAGTTGGGGGAGTGATTATTGAAGCCTGATATTTGGAGGAGAAATAACAGAAAGATAATAGTTTATTTTGAGTTTACTACCATTTCCTCTGGAATGTTGAATAAGGATAGAGGGCAGCAATGCACGAACAGGTCCAATACTAGTGATATATATAACACACTTGTGCACATGCCAAAAATCTGTATTCTAAATGTATGCAAAGAAATTAAATAAAGGGGGTCCACATTTTCAAGAAGCAATATCCATAGTATGGTGTTTCATGACTGTGAACAGTCCGATAAGACTATGTAAGCTAAGCATATAATGCATATATACTGTTTTTATCTGAAATTATAGCAGATAAGTGTAGAAGACTTTGCATGCTGCTGACCCTCTGCAATTTTACAGGTTTTCTCTCTAAAAAAATAATTAAAAAGTAATAATAGTAATGAAAACACAGTAATAATAATAATATATAAAAAAGAAATACAACAATCTCTTAAATGCATGTTTAAAGGACATTGAAAGCTTACTAGACTGCACAGCTGCTTCTACATCTGGCACTGCTCCAAAAATCCACACCCTGCAGGTGTCCCAACACCTGCAAACTCAAGGAAGAATAGAAAAAATATTTTCTCCATTACATTCTACAGGTTGAAAGAAAATGGTAGACCCAATGGTTGGGAAAACTCCTAACCATATGGTTAGGTGTTGCTCCCAGCCTGCGGGTCTATCAGTGAACGTTTTGGACCCAAAGATTCAGGAAAAGTTACAGGGCCATTTTAAAATTCAATAGACAAATGGTAACTTTATAAAGGAGCGCTGGGGCACAGAAGGGGATGAGATTAAGAAATTATAGTCCTCTTAATTACCACACCACAACGCATTTCCACAACAAAATGTCGTCTTCTCCAGGTGGATTCTGAATCCACCTGAGGAAGATGACATTTCGTTGTGGAAACGCATTGTGGTGTGGTAATAAAGAGGACTATAATCTCTTAATCTCATCCCCTATTGTGCCCCAGCGCTCCTTTTACAAAGTAACCATTTGTCTATTGAGTCTATCTCCACCTTCGGTGTGGGTTACTGGAGCTGCGGGGCTCATCGGTAATGGCACTACAGGAGTTTTAGGACCTGCGGTGACGTCACGGACTGTGATTCACTGCTGCAATCACGTGACCGCCGTCACCACGTGACCGGAGATCGCTGGAGCCCTGACAATTCTGCGGCTCTGGAGGCTTGCTGAATAAGTGCTTACTGATATTGTGCAGAGGAGGCACAACCTGGGAAGGTGAGAGCCCACTCTGCTAACTGTGTATCCCCCTAAACCAGTGTTTACCTGGTCCTCTCTATGGGAGCGCTCATCCTGTCTCTCTTTTATTTTAAAATTTAAAACATTTTCCCAAAGAAAGCCACATTCACTGATATTTTTGGTAAATTGCTCATGTTTTCAATCAAATACAGAATCTGCAATGTTCAAGAAAAATTTGAAATTGGTGAACATATTCAGGAAAAGTTTGTTCACCTCTACTCTTATAATTGTATATACAAAAAGTGGATAGTTTTGTATGTTAATGTTGCGCCCCAGGGCAAGGGATATTCAGGTATCAGGCAGCAGTGGACTAACTCTGTGTCACGGGGAATGGCGGCCATGCCTGATCCCGTGTCCTGGGGAGCGGTGCTCTTGAAAAGGGGTATTTACAGGGATTATATACAAGTTTTAGTCATAACGCCACCTGCAGTATCTGGTGAGGGATCACCAGTGCCGCTACAGTCCTCCGGAGGTCAGTGGAATTGCGGCAGTGATGGTATAGTCCTCGCAGGCAGGACTGGGACCTCCGGGTCAGCGTAGTGAGGTGAGCATGTTGCACAGGAGCTGGAATTGTTGGGAGAATAGGAAAAGTCTATAGAGGGGCACCGAGAGGGAGAGGGAAGGATGCATGCACACAGCAACAGTCTCTTTACCTTTTTACTGGTGGAATTCAGGTAAATTGTCCAGAGCACTGACAGGTGACCGGGCTGCACAGTGGGCTCCCACAACAAGTGGGTATAAGGCCTCCTTACTTTGTGAATTTTGCTGAAGCACAGTCTATTATATCCTAACTTGCTTCCACTCTCTTCTCTTGTCTGCATCTCCCTCTCCTCCTGTGCGGTCTCTGGGACAACCTTCTCTAGGCTCTGCAGCCTCCTGCTGTTCCTGGCTCCCTCTACTTGACTCTCTCAGGAGAACGGGTAGCTGTAGCTTCCTCGGTGCCAAGGGGTTTTCTGTGGGACCTGTAGTTCTCACACTGGTGCGGATCACCAATATCCGGCTTCTCTCTGGAACGAACTCACGATTGGAGCTACCTGTTCCCTGCTTCTGTTCCTCCTCTAAGCTCCTTGCCTTCAGTCCCACTTAGGCTGGGGAGACACTGAAAGGCTACTCCTGGGTCGCTGGCTCAGGCCTACACGCGGCACCGACCACCAGGGCTTTCCTGCAGCTCTTCTAGCATCTGCACACACTCTGACTAGCTCCTCCCCAGCAGCGGTATATATAGGGGATTCTGCCTAAGTGCAGCAGGTTGAGCTCCCCCTACTGTGTCGGGGTGGAAGGTGTTGTTCGTAGTAGTACCTGCTGTGGAAACCCAACTGTGTATTAGAGAGATATGTGGTTACCTGCGTTGGCAGGGCGCCACATTAACCCATTCCCATCCATTGATGTACCGGTTCATCATAGGTTACGGGTACTTCCCAAGCTCTGGCATACTGGTTAGTCATGCTGAAATCGTGGCACCATTGCTGTGTTAACAGCAATCACTCCCAGATATTCTGTGATTTTAATCAGAGGATACCGGAGCTTCATGTAAGGTGGGATTGATTCCCCACCTGGCATCCACCATCGCTGTGATTGGCTGTTCAATTTTGAACAGCCAATCCCAGCAATCATCATGTTCCAGCTATGGAAGGGGCTGTCATAGCCCCTTCCATAGGATGGAGCACTGGAGCAGGTGGGTATCACTCCCTCAGTGCTGATGGGAGTGATCTGATGGGATGGATTATTCCTACTAGTGCAACCATGATGGCCGTGCAGCCTGTGTGTGCCCGCCTGTGGCCGTCTGTCTGTGCCCGCTTCCCTTTTCTTCTGTTTGCTCTCCTCGCATCCTGATCTCACTCCCCTCCCCTGTCTGCTCTCCTCCAGTCCTGTATCTATCTGTTGCCTGTGAATGCCTGCATGAAGGAGATGAGGCTGAGGACGAGCTATGCTATGTAATTGCGATGGGCTGATCAACATGGTAACCTGACGTTGCATGGCAACCCGGCATTGCCATGACAACATCAAGTCACCTGACCCAAGCCTCAGAGATCATGTGATCTCTGACACTTGGGTTTGCCATACTGATACACCAGAGACTGCAGGGATTAAGTGTTTGCTTGTTGTAGTATATCGGGTCACAGTGATGATGCACTGTATGGCAGATCATTGCCATAAAGTGCATCATCTATATGACCCCAGAGACTGCAGTAATCAAGTGTTTTCTTGTTGTAGTTTCTGGGGTCACAGTGATGGTACACTGTATGGCAATGATCTGCCATATAGTGCACCATCAGTGTAACCCCAGAGACTGAAGCAAGAGATCAAGTGTCCTCTTGTAGTCTCTGGGGTCACCCTGTTGGTGCACTGTATGGCAGAACATTACCATATAGTGCATCATCAGTTTTACCCCAGAAACTGCAGGTAGAAAACACTTGATCCCTTGCTGCAGTCTCTGGATTTAGTAGAGGCGATTGAGTGTTGTGGAATCATCATTGTGAACTATGATGGAGTCTGAATTTTTGTTTGTGTTTTTTTTTTTTTAATAAAAAGAATTTTCTCTGTGTGATGAATTTTTTTTACTATTTATTAGAGATTTTTAATGACCCGGTCCAACATTGGCCCGAGCATTCTAGACCCCCCACGCTGCGAGTTGCAGCCCGCAGCCACCCAAGAAAATGGTGCATTCTTTAGAGGTGTCATTTCCTGGTGCTGTACCTCGACTCTTCCAGTTACCCTGGTACCGGTAGCAAACTGGGTAATAAAGGGGTTAATGCCAATTTTGTATTGGCAGTTGACGCAGAGTCCGAGATTCATCATGATGGGCCAATGTGCGACCTGGCCATTAGCAATCTCTAGTAAATAGTACACAACACTCAGTGAAAAATAATTTTATTAGAGCAAAAAACAAACATATCTCAACTCCATCTTTATTACTCCGACATAACCCTCCATGATCCTTCATCCAGAGTCTGCAGGGATAGAACAAGCATCACACTGACCGCAGGGACACAAACATGTTCTTTTAGCCTCCATATTTTCATTTTCAAAGCTCAACATTTTAAAAATCTGTGAAGCACCTAGGTATTCAAGCTGCTCACCACACATCCAAATAAACTCCTTTTGGGTCTAGTTTCCAAACTGTGGTCACTTGTGGGAGGTTTCCACTGTTTATGCATATTAGGGGCTCTCAAAACAGGACATGACACTCACAGACCATGCCATCAAAATCTGTGGTCCAAAATGTCCCTCCCTCTCTTCAGAGCCCTGCCATGCATCCAAAAGTGTTTTTTCACCACATATGAGGTATCAGAGTACTCAGTACAAATTGTCCAACAAATTATAGGATCCACTTTATCCAGATGCCCTTGAAAAAATGGAAAAATTGAGGATAAAAGAACATTTTTGTGGAAAAAAAGTAATTTTTCATTTTCATGGTTCAATATATGAAGCACCTGGGGATTCAAAGTGCTCACCATGCATCTACATAAGTTCCTTGGGGCGTCTAATTTTCAAAATGGGGTCACTTGTAGAGGAGCTCAACTGTTTAGGCACACATGGGCTCTCCAAACGCAACATGGTGTCTGCTAATAATTGCAGCTAATTTTCCGATTTAAATGTCAAATGTCGCTCCTTCTCTTCTCAGCCCTGCCGTGCCCTTAAACAGTGGTTTTCCACCACAAATAAGGTATCAGTGTACTCAGGAGAAATTGCTCAACAAATTTAAGTTTCATTTTATCCTGTTGCCCTTGTGAAAATGAAAAAAATTGAGGCTAAAAGAACATTTTTGTGGAAGAAAAGTATTTTTTAATTTTCACGGCTTAACGATATAGAATTCTGTGAAGCACCTGGCAGTTCAAAGTGCTCACCGCCCATCTAGATAAATTCCTTGGGGGATCTAGTTTCCAAAATGGCATCACTTATGTGGTTTCCACTGTCATGCATATCAGATGCTCTACAAACACGACATCGTGTCAGCTAACGGTCTCATCTAATTTTCCATACAAAAAGTCAAATGGTGCTCCTTCCCTTTTGAGCCGTACCATGTGCCCAAAAAGTTATTTCAAACCACCTCTCGGGTATCGGCGTACTCAGGAGAAATTGATCAACAAATTTTAGGATCCATTTTCTCCTGTTACCCTTGTGAGAATTCAATATTTGAGGCAAAATGTATTAATGATTAACACTGGAGCCAGCTGGGGAGGGTGGTATAGTAGAGGGTTTCACTACCCTTAACTTGGTGTGCTGCAGCTGTGGCACCCAGCAACGAGTGCGTCACAGGAGGGTATTGCATCCCAGACTGAAGATGCAATATTCTCTGACTAAGTAATGACATGGTTAAACATCAAAGCTCCATACTCTACATGCACATCAGAATAGAGGGCCAATAAGGTCCTGGTGGGTGGAGTCTAAGAGTATTGTGTGAGAAGAGAATGTAGGAGAAGGAGGAAGGAGAAGGAGGTGGTCGGGAGGAACGTAGGAGAGGGGGCTCTGCACAGTCCCGTGCAGCCCCTAGACCACCTACAGGTTGGCGCCATTACCCGATGCCTCAAAAGCCGGACTCTGGGTGAATATCTACGGGTCAAAATATACCCGCGCCCATCTTCAACCGGATCACTGGTTCCGAAGCAAGCAAGTTGTTCAGCACTATCAAATAATAAGGCTTCAGGGCACTAAGTGGCAATATTAACCGTCATGCTCCGGGCGGATTGCCCTGTAGGCAGATTCTTCCCCTGGTGGTGCTAATCCACAGCACTAGCAGTAACAGATATATAAAGAAAAAGAAACTCACAGGGAACAGGGAATAGGAGTAAGCTCACCCCTCCTTCTCAGAAGATCCAGTCAGGTGCTGCAGCTGACGGCCGGCCACCGCCCAAGTCAAGGAATATAATGAAGATATGCTGGCACCTTCATCCGATGAAAAAGTTTTTACTTTATTATGTAATTCACAACATTAAAATAAAAGCATCTTGGTGGCTGAGCATGCCCCGTCAGACGCGTTTCGATAAAAATCTTTATCAATGACAAAGAGGCAACAAAACAACATGCAATATATATATACAAAAAACATTACACCTGTGAGATTACAAACGAGTGTCACCTGAATGGGTTAAGTAAAAAACAATGACTTGAATGGTCTCATTATAGAATATAGGAAAAAAGTTCTCTAAAATGCAAAGGAACTACTTTATATTACAACATGAAGGATAGCAGCAAAGATACAAGAACATGTGCATATGTATAATGTATATAGCAATAGATTAAATGAATAGTGGCAATGTACAGAGAGAGGGGATACACTTAACGCAAAATATTATACACAATTGTTAGATGTACTGGATATAACCTGGATTAGGAAGAAAAAGTAGGAGCCTGTCCTGGTATAAGGATGTATATGAACAGGACTAGTTAATTTCAACAAAAAGCACTTGTATTAATAAAAATACATCAAATCGCTCCTATAATTCATTCCCCCAGGAAATCTGCTGTTCAAGCATAATATCCAGAAACTTTCGCGATTTAACATGTCTCGGATTCGATCTCCTCCTCGTACTGAGCTCCTCACCACCTCCAATCCTTTAACAGACAACTTGCTGGTGTCGCCACCGTGATATTCAGAAAAATGCTTAGATAAGCCTGACATAGAGCGTCTATTCCCTGAGGATGAAGGGTTGGCTGCTGATATATGTTCTGAGATACGTTTTCTTAGAGGCCGACTGGTACAACCAATATAGTCTAAATTGCAGGACATGCAAGAAGCCATGTAAACCACAAAGGTGGTCGCACAGTTAATGTAATTTTTTATTTTATAAATTCTACCGCTAGATCTATCCTGGAATACATCTGTTTTTTTCATGTACCTGCATAGATTACAACGAGGTTGACCACATTTAAAATTGCCAGTGTATCGTAGCCAAGTGGGTTTGCTGTGGCAGTCCACTTGCTTAAAGAGACTCGGTGACACATGACTGGCAAGATCGCGACCCTTCCTAGCAACGCACCTGAAACCATAATTTAGAACCTTGCGCAATGATGTATCTTGATATAGCATCGGAACATATTTATGTAAAATGTCCACGATGCCGTTGTAATCAGTGCTAAATGGGGTAGAAAAGGTAATGGGTTGTTTCCTATTTTGAGATAAGGGACGTTGATTATGTTGTTTATGACAGTCCATCAACTGCTCTCTGGTTTTACTTTCGACGATTTTTTTGGCGCGATTGACAACCCACCCTTTGTAGCCCCTGGTTTTCAGTCTTTGTTCTATGTCAGTAGCCTGTTTATTATAATCACTCTCTAGGGTACACATGCGTTTGGCTCTAATGAATTCTCCTACCGGTAAGTTTTTAACCGTATGAGGAGAATGGCAACTATCAGCATGCAGTAATGTGTTGCCGGATATGGGCTTTCTATAAAGATTGGTGATGACCCTACCAGACCCAGCATCCCCTGTAAGTGTACAATCAAGAAAGGGAGCAGAGGTACCATGATCCTGCATAGTGAACTTTAAATTCATGGCATTATCATTACAAAAATCAAAAAATGATGTGATACTGGGGTTGGATGAACCTCCTGGGGGTACACCCCAAACAAAAATGAGATCATCAATATAACGTCCATACCACTTAGGGAAAAGATGGTATGGATTGTTTGGGGAAAAAAGGAACTCCCTCTCCCACACAGACATGTAAAGATTGGCCAATGAGGGGGAAAATTTCGCCCCCATTGGACAACCGCATGTCTGGAGGAAGAAGGAGTTCTCAAATTTGAAAAAATTATTCTTTAGGAGAAATTGTACTGCCATGAGAATGAAGTTCACCATGTCCTGTGAGAAAGGAGAGTCCTGAAAAACAATACTTAGAGCTTGCAATGCTTTTTCATGTGGGATACAAGAATATAATGATATCACATCAAGTGTGACCCATCTGTCACCGCGAGCCCATTTAAAATCCTTTAAAGCATATAGTAGATGTTTAGTGTCCCTAACATAACCAAGAGAGGAGACAACTAACGGCTGTAGCTGTTGATCTACCCATTCTGATAAAGGTTCAATTAAAGAACCAATCCCAGCCACTATAGGTCTAAGAGGAGGTGGAAATAAATTATTGTGGGTTTTAGGCAAGGCGTGAAAAATCGGACATACTGGGTTAGACACAAACATATGTTTGTGTTGTTTCTCGGTGATTACACCCAGAGCCATGCCCTCATCCAACAAGGTCTTTAAGTCCGCCCTCACTTTTTCAGTAGGGTCTCTTTTTAAAATTCTGTATGTATCACCATCACTTAGCATATTCATGACCTCTCTACGATAGAGGGCAGCGTCCAACACTACTACAGATCCCCCTTTGTCTGAATTGCGAACAATAATGTGAGGATTTGATTTTAGATCCTCCAAAGCCAATCTACTAGAAGGAGGAAGATTATCACCTGTATTGTTTTGATTGTTTAAAAGATCCCTTATCTCACCTTCCACAATTGTCTGAAAAGAATCCATTATAGGAGCTCTAGATTTAATAGGGTAATAATATGGATTAAGTACAGTTGTAGCTTTGCCATGGGAGGTACAGTTTGATATGGAGATGTCACCTTCTTTCTGCAAGGCATTTAAAGCGGACAAAGTGCATACGTCTTTAAAAGGCATGCACAATTTGTCCGGATCAAATATATTATTGCCTTTTTCAGTATATGTCAGAGAATCTGGTTGTGCACCATAATCAATGGAGAAATCAGTATTCATAGATGAAGATGGAGTTTGATCGGGCTGAGGTGCTATCGAACCATCAAGGAAATGTCGTTTAATAGTAAGGTTTCTAACAAATTTGTTTACATCCTTGATGGTTTGAAACAGATCAGCTCGACTGGAAGGTACAAAATTTAAGCCCCTTCATTTGTTAATGATGAAAAAACTTTCTCCTTTTCATACGTTTTGGATACCTTGGTCCTCCTACGTCCTCTCCTACCCCTTCTCTTGTTCCCCCGTTTTTTGGAGGAAAAAAGGACATAGTAGAACCTTTATTTATGGGAGAAACATTACACACAATGGCAGATTTGTCCAAAGTAGAGTTAGTGCCTATGGAGCTGACACTGGTATCTAACATGGAGGAGGAAAAACTTACTCTACGTTGTGCAACAGAGGAATTTTTCAAAATCGATTTTGGCTTATTTGTTGTTGCACGTTTCCAATTGTACACATTATTAGTTTCATAGTCATTACAGTCACGTAAGAACTTTTTCTTTTTGTTTCCGGTGATAAAGTCCTCCAATTCAACAAGTTTCCTCTGTAAGTTCGTATTTAGCAAAGAATAGTCCTTATGATCTACAAAGTTCTTGGCTGTTACATTGAGATCTTCTATGGACTTTTCAAGTGCTGACAATTTCACTGATTCCTCTGCAATGATCAGTTCCATTAGCTTAATAGAACAGGTAGAAAGAATGTCCTGCCACTGCTTAGTAAATTCCTCCCCATAGTTAGTAGTGGGGGATTTCCTGAGGCGTAAGCCCCGCGGTATCATAGCGTGGCCCACATACTTTTCAAGTGTTAAATGATCCCATGATACTTTTAAGTGCTGAATCATTTGTTTCTCCAATGATAAAAAGATAGCATAAATGTCACCTGTTTGTGTAGATGGTGCAGAGCCATTCTTACTGAAGATATCTGCTGCCTTCCTTAGACGTTGTTCTTTATGAAGATTGAGACCACTCGGATCTGGATCCATATCAGGTAAATGAATCAAAATGTGCTGAGGTGGGGAGCTGAAGCCGTGCAGACAAACTCACAGGGAACAGGGAATAGGAGTAAGCTCACCCCTCCTTCTCAGAAGATCCAGTCAGGTGCTGCAGCTGACGGCCGGCCACCGCCCAAGTCAAGGAATATAATGAAGATATGCTGGCACCTTCATCCGATGAAAAAGTTTTTACTTTATTATGTAATTCACAACATTAAAATAAAAGCATCTTGGTGGCTGAGCATGCCCCGTCAGACGCGTTTCGATAAAAATCTTTATCAATGACAAAGAGGCAACAAAACAACATGCAATATATATATACAAAAAACATTACACCTGTGAGATTACAAACGAGTGTCACCTGAATGGGTTAAGTAAAAAACAATGACTTGAATGGTCTCATTATAGAATATAGGAAAAAAGATCTCTAAAATGCAAAGGAACTACTTTATATTACAACATGAAGGATAGCAGCAAAGATACAAGAACATGTGCATATGTATAATGTATATAGCAATAGATTAAATGAATAGTGGCAATGTACAGAGAGAGGGGATACACTTAACGCAAAATATTATACACAATTGTTAGATGTACTGGATATAACCTGGATTAGGAAGAAAAAGTAGGAGCCTGTCCTGGTATAAGGATGTATATGAACAGGACTAGTTAATTTCAACAAAAAGCACTTGTATTACCGTATATACTCGCGTATAAGCCGAGTTTTTCAGCCCAAAAATTGGGCTGAAAAGTACCCCCCTCGGCTTATACGCGAGTCAGTGCTGTATACCGATGTATACATCGGTACATACCGGTGTATACATCGGTATACAGCAGCCCCCGTAATCCAGGGCCCCCCCAGCCTCTCTCCGGTCATCTGGAAAGGAAACTATACTTATCAGTGTCCGCTGTCCGCGCCCGCTCGCATCTGCCGACATCGCGATCCTCCATCTTCATGCGGCGTCTTCCGGGTTCCTGTGCTCGTCGCAGCAATGACGTCATTCCTTGCGACGCGCACAGGAAACAGGAAGACGCCGCATGAAGATGGAGGATCGCGATGTCGGCAGATGCGAGCGGGCGCGGACAGCGGACACTGATAAGTATAGTTTCCTTTCCAGGTGACCGGAGAGAGGCTGGGGGGGCCCTGGATTACGGGGGCTGCTGTATACTACCGCGGGGGCTGCAATATACTACCACTGGGGCTGTATACACTGCTGGGGCTGCCTGTATACTGCTGGAGCTGCCTGTATACTGCTGGGGCTGCCTGTATACTGCTGGGGCTGCCTGTATACTGCTGGGGCTTCCTGTATACTGCTGGGGCTGCCTGTATACTGCTGGGGCTTCCTGTATACTGCTGGGGCTGCCTGTATACTGCTGGGGCTGCCTGTATACTGCTGGGGCTTCCTGTATACTGCTGGGGCTGCCTGTATACTGCTGGGGCTGCCTGTATACTGCTGGGGCTTCCTGTATACTGCTGGGGCTGCCTGTATACTGCTGGGGCTGCCTGTATACTGCTGGGGCTTCCTGTATACTGCTGGGGCTTCCTGTATACTGCTGGGGCTGCCTGTATACTGCTGGGGCTTCCTGTATACTGCTGGGGCTGCCTGTATACTGCTGGGGCTGCCTGTATACTGCTGGGGCTGCCTGTATACTGCTGGGGCTTCCTGTATACTGCTGGGGCTGCCTGTATACTGCTGGGGCTGCCTGTATACTGCTGGGGCTGCCTGTATACTGCTGGGGCTGCCTGTATACTGCTGGGGCTTCCTGTATACTGCTGGGGCTGCCTGTATACTGCTGGGGCTCCTATATACTACCACTGGGGCTGCTGGGGCTCCTATATACTACCACTGGGGCTGCTGGGGCTCCTATGTACTACCACTGGGGGGCCTGTATACCACACTGCTGGGGGCTATATACCTGTGCTGAGGTCCACCCTCGGCTTATACACGAGTCAATAGGTTTTTCCAGATTTTTGGGGCAAAAGTAGGGGGGTCGGCTTATACACGGGTCGGCTTATACACGAGTATATACGGTAATAAAAATACATCAAATCGCTCCTATAATTCATTCCCCCAGGAAATCTGCTGTTCAAGCATAATATCCAGAAACTTTCGCGATTTAACATGTCTCGGATTCGATCCCCTCCTCGTACTGAGCTCCTCACCACCTCCAATCCTTTAACAGACAACTTGCTGGTGTCGCCACCGTGATATTCAGAAAAATGCTTAGATAAGCCTGACATAGAGCGTCTATTCCCTGAGGATGAAGGGTTGGCTGCTGATATATGTTCTGAGATACGTTTTCTTAGAGGCCGACTGGTACAACCAATATAGTCTAAATTGCAGGACATGCAAGAAGCCATGTAAACCACAAAGGTGGTCGCACAGTTAATGTAATTTTTTATTTTATAAATTCTACCGCTAGATCTATCCTGGAATACATCTGTTTTTTTCATGTACCTGCATAGATTACAACGAGGTTGACCACATTTAAAATTGCCAGTGTATCGTAGCCAAGTGGGTTTGCTGTGGCAGTCCACTTGCTTAAAGAGACTCGGTGACACATGACTGGCAAGATCGCGACCCTTCCTAGCAACGCACCTGAAACCATAATTTAGAACCTTGCGCAATGATGTATCTTGATATAGCATCGGAACATATTTATGTAAAATGTCCACGATGCCGTTGTAATCAGTGCTAAATGGGGTAGAAAAGGTAATGGGTTGTTTCCTATTTTGAGATAAGGGACGTTGATTATGTTGTTTATGACAGTCCATCAACTGCTCTCTGGTTTTACTTTCGACGATTTTTTTGGTGCGATTGACAACCCACCCTTTGTAGCCCCTGGTTTTCAGTCTTTGTTCTATGTCAGTAGCCTGTTTATTATAATCACTCTCTAGGGTACACATGCGTTTGGCTCTAATGAATTCTCCTACCGGTAAGTTTTTAACCGTATGAGGAGAATGGCAACTATCAGCATGCAGTAATGTGTTGCCGGATATGGGCTTTCTATAAAGATTGGTGATGACCCTACCAGACCCAGCATCCCCTGTAAGTGTACAATCAAGAAAGGGAGCAGAGGTACCATGATCCTGCATAGTGAACTTTAAATTCATGGCATTATCATTACAAAAATCAAAAAATGATGTGATACTGGGGTTGGATGAACCTCCTGGGGGTACACCCCAAACAAAAATGAGATCATCAATATAACGTCCATACCACTTAGGGAAAAGATGGTATGGATTGTTTGGGGAAAAAAGGAACTCCCTCTCCCACACAGACACACAGACATGTAAAGATTGGCCAATGAGGGGGAACTTTTTCATCGGATGAAGGTGCCAGCATATCTTCATTATATAAAGAAAAAGGCAGCACTCACCAGTATTTTGCAGCAGTGGTCTCTTTAATCCATCATGTTATGGAATCATGACAGGGTGCAGGGAGGTGACCACGGAGGGCGGACGACGACGTCGTTTCATAAAAAAATTGCTTCTACGGGTCTGAAGAAGCAATTTTTTGCGAAACGGCGTCGTCATCCACCCTCCGTGGTCACCTCCCTGCACCCTGTCATGATTCCAAAACATGATGGATTAAAGAGACCACTGCTGCAAAATACTGGTCAGTGCTGCCTATTTCTTTATATATAAGTGGTTCAGCACTGCTTAGCGAACCAGGAGTGGAGGGACCGCTCTACAGGAGTACCCCACCACCGCCGCAAACAGAGCTGTCTTGCCAGCGGGGTACCCACCAAAAGGACCCAGGCTCCCCTCACACCGGAACGTACACACCGTCAGGGAAATTTAAGTAGCCCCTTGTACCCAAACTTGGCACACTAAGGCGACATCGTCAAACCACCTAGAACAAGTTTAGAATGGAGGAACACCGCAGAGCTCTGAAACCATACCGGTCATTGCTAAGTCCACCCAGTCCGTTGCCCGTTACCTGTATACCATGTATCACCTGCTGGTTACAGTAAAAGACCAGTTGCAGAGACTATTGGTGTCCGTGTTTCTTCAGAACCGTTTAACTCCGCATACTAAGAGTAACTAAGCTGCCTCACAACATCCAGTGCAGCTTCTGGCTCGTCCTGTGGGGAGCATCCCATCTTCCTGCATTCCATCCCCCGGAGACCCAAGCAGCACCGGTGGAATCACCGGAATTCCCGCAGGTGGCGTCACGACAAGAATTAACCCCTTATCTGTTCAGCCAACTTTATTGATCTAGACCACCGGGCCTACACAGCCTCGGGCGCGGAACCGTGACAGGGAGCAGCGACAGCCCGAGACGTGCACAACCCGGCTACGGTGAGTCAGAGTTTGGCGTCACAAACAGGATACGAGTAGGCCTGTTCCTTAACGGCTATTGTGTGCTTAAAGAACTTTTATTTCATCAAAAAGGACTTTGTTCGTCCAAATACAAACTTTTCCCGCCTTTTCACCATTGGGTCAAGATGGTGACCATGTGCTGGCCCAGGGGTGAGCCTCCGCCCCTCTTCGTGGGAGGGCCAAGGCGGAGGTGCCAAAATCATTGTCCGCCCCAATTGCTGGAAACAACCATGGGGGCGGGCCAGAGACTTCAGCCCACCTATGGACTACAAAAGCTACAAGGAAATAGGTGTGTCAAGGCTTTTCCAACAGCTCTTCCACCAGAACGGTTACCAGATCAAACGGGTGCGGTTCTTCCAAGAGCGAAAATGGCCAGCATGAAGCTTCACAAACTGATGCAGGAGGTCCAGGCAGAGGCTAGAGCCGCCATAGGCCACCCGGGTCCGGGTCCCGTCCTTATGATCGATGGAAACCCTGAATTCTGGAAGCTTGCACTGCAAGACCTATGGGTGTGACTAATGGAGACGACCGAGTGGACGATCCGCAGCTGGAGTGCGGGTCTGGCCCGCCGACTACATCGGGCTGTCCAGCATCAACTTGCAACTCGCCCCACTCTAAAGCCGGAGTCCCGTACCTGTTCCGTTATCTCGCCAGAGCCCACGACCTGCCCTGTCTCATCACCGGAGCCCATGAACTGCCTTGTCTCATCTCCGGAGGCCACGACCTATTCCGTTCCAGAGCCGGAGCTTACAACCTGCTCCATTCCAGAGCCTGACACCTGTTTAATTCCTGCAACGGAAACTAACACCAGTTATACCTCAATTGAAAGAGAGACTGATTACTGCTGGTTACAGTAAAAGACCCGTTATAGAGACTATTGGTGTCCGTGTTTCTTCAGAACCGTTTAACTCCGCATACTAAGGCTATGTGCGCACTTGCCGGGTTCCCCTCTAACACCGGAGTCCAGCCTTGAAACCTTAGAGGCCTACCCAGTTACCGGAGAGAGAGCTCCACAATCCAACAGCGCAGACGAGGAGGCAGGCAGCCTGGAAGCCCTGCAAGATGACCCCGTGGAAGGCTCCACAGCCCCAATGCCCACCTATCCGAATTACTCCGATCCAGCATCTCCACCAGAGGCAGGACCTGATGTAGTCGTCGAGGGAGTGGAGGAAGAGGACAACGAGGCCCACAGTGATCCTGAAGACCTCAGCTACATCGGTTCAGAATGGGGGGATGACGCGGAGGATTCGGCTGAGCAGACAGCTCGGGTACAGTGGTCAGGTCCTGCCGCAGCTTCTTCCCCTGAGCGTCCTGTCTGGGTGCCGGTTCAAGTCAACCGCCAGCGTCAAACCTGCCAGCAGCCCTCCCTTTGCTGGAATTACGAACACACTCCGTGTCAGTCAGACGAAGATGTACGTCGATGCCGTATTGCGGAACTGTGGGCGCAAGAACGCGCAAATCGACGAGCCCGTGCAGTGGCCCACCGCCAACCCCCGTTACCGGAGGAACTCCGCAAGGCAGGTAGAGTGACCTCGTTTAACCTGTCTACCGGGTGGGGTTCGCCAAGGAGGAGGGTGTCTTTGAGGAGATATTTGTGGGACGTAGAGACGTTGAGTCGCATCTCCCATTTGGACATCCCAATCGCGAACTTTATAGGGGAGAAAAGATCACCTATGAACGTCATGCTGGTTCAGAAGGCTGGTATGCACTTAGAGTGAAGAAGTGCTGTTTACACCCTGACCTGCAGTAATTTATGTGAACTTGAACAATGCCTTTGTCATAGACGTTTTCCCGTTGGTTGAATGCCAGAAGAGCGGCCCGTAGGCCACACTTGGACTTACACTAAGGACAGTTACCTGCCCGCCGGGTCCGCAATGGTTAGCCTGTTTACCGTTAATAACCCTGTTTATGTTGCAACAGTTTAAGCCATGCACCTCCCTTAGGGGAAGAAAACAAATAAGCGTAGCTGTTGATAATAAAATAGTTTGCTTTATTACCTGTTATAATAAAAATGATAAAAATTCTCTGTAATGTTGGGGTTTCGTGACACTTGGGGACAAGCATAATTTTCCAAGGGGGGAGTGTGGCGCCCTGCAATGAGTGCATCACAGGAGGGTATTGCATCCCAGACTGAAGATGCAATATTCTCTGACTAAGTAATGACATGGTTAAACATCAGAGCTCCATAACCTACATGCACATCAGAATAGAGGGCCAATAAGGTCCTGGTGGGCGGAGTGTAGGAGTAGTGTGTGAGAAGAGAATGTAGGAGAAGGAGAAAGGAGAAGGAGGTGGTCGGGAGGAACGTAGGAGAGGGGGCTCTGCACAGTCCCGTGCAGTCCCTAGACCACCTACCGGTTGGCGCCATTACCCAGTGCCTCAACAACCGGACTTTGGGCGAATATCTACGGGTCAAAATATACCCACGCCCATCTACAACCGGATCACTGGTTACGAAGCAAGCAAGTTTTTCAGCACTGCTTAGCAAACCAGGAGTGGAGGGACCGCTCTACAGGAGTACCCCACCGCCGCCGCAAACAGAGCCGTCTTGCCAGCGGAGTACCCACCAAAAGGACCCAGGCTCCCCTCACACCGGAACGTACACACCGGCAGGTAAATTTAAGTAGCCCCTTGTACCCGAACTTGGCACACTAAGGCGACATCAGCAAACCACCTAGAACAAGTTTAGAATGGAGGAACACCGCGGAGCTCTGAAACCATACTGGTCATTGCTAAGTCCACCCAGTCCATTGCCCGTTACCTGTATACCATGTATCACCTGCTGGTTACAGTAAAAGACCCATTATAGAGACTATTGGTGTCCGTGTTTCTTCAGAACCGTTTAACTCCGCATACTAAGGCTATGTGCGCACTTGCTGGGTTTTGGGCGGTTTACCTGTGTAAACCGCCGGTTTGTTTACATTAGTTTTATGTAAATTTATGTTAATCCAAACCGGCGTTTGGATTAACATTAAAACCAATGTAAACCGACCAAGGCTGTGCACACACCGGCGGTTTACACAGCCTCATCCGTTGCTAACCCGCAGGTTTCCCAGCGGGTTAGCAAAGAATGAGCTTGTTCTATAAAACGGCGGTTTTGCAGCGGCTGCAAGCAGAATCATGTGCTGCTTCCAGCCGCTGCAGAATCGCCGCCGAGAAGCCGCTGTGCAACCGCCGGCTCCCGCCCGTCACCCCGCCCGGCTCCCGCCGCACATACCCGCCAGGAAGCCGGTGGACGGCGCCGGAGCTTCCTGGCGGGTTCCGCCCAGCCGCCACCGACCAACCCGCCGGTAAGTGTGCACTTACCCTAAAGTAACTAAGCTGCCTCACAACATCCAGTGCAGCTTCTGGCTCCAGGGACTCCCGCTCGTCCTGTGCGGAGCATCCCATCTTGCTGCATTTCATCCCCCGGAGACCCAAGCAGCGCCGGTGGAATCACCGGAATTCCCGCAGGTGGCATCATGACAAGAATTAACCCCTTATCTGTTCAGCCAACTTTATTGATCTGGACCACCGGGCCTACCCAGCCTCAGGCGCGGAACCGTGACAGGGAGCAGCGACAGCCCGAGGCGTGCACAACCCGGCTATGGTAAGTCACTGCTAGAAAGTCTTAAGGGGTACTGTGTGTGACACCTCCTTCTGGTTTGTTACATTAAATTGTTATTAGGAAAAGACTCAGCGCTAACGCTACTTTTATTCCCACTCAGTATATGTTAATAGACCACTATTTTAAACAGTGATTAACTTTTGCTCAAAAATTGTGTCACAAGTTTAAAAACAATCTATTTGGGGGCATGGCCTAGCAATGGTGCCGGCTGGACGTGCAAACTAACTGCTCCTGCGGACCCAGGCTTACCCCGTCCTGGGAATAGGCGCCTGACACCGGACTGCACCGTGGATCAGCTCTTCATGCACACCGGAGACCCTGGGCAGTAGCTGGAGGCTCTCCCTGCGTCCCAGCCACCACATGTGGGATGAGAGCGGGGGCCTGAGAAGACATGCCACTATAGTTCTCTAGCTTGGAGCTCCTGTATGGCAGGGACTCTGAGCGCGGTGGGACTCAGCGATCAGCATGCAGCGGTGTCACTAGCTGACAGCCCTTACGGGCCACACCACCAACAGATTATCTGGGCACCCTGCACCCGACCTCCTGCCTCGCCGCAGCATAGCAGGAGTAGATTGGAAGACCAGCAGTCGGAGAGGAGCGGGACCTCAGGAGGGGAATCACCATGCTGCAGCACCGCCGCCTTGCCAGTAGCTCCACCGTTATGGCCTGTGTCGTTTGCTTCACTTCCTGAGGATAAGAGACTCTATTTCAGCGGTCTCCATCCCTGCAGCACCACACCAGATAAGTAAAGAGGTTCTATTGCCCTTGTTATACCCTCATTGACTGCCAATCTAGTCCCACCATAGGGAGGCATTGCCGAGTATTTTACTGAAGTGTCCCCCCTTAGGAACTGAGGGGCTGTATTAGTGGGGTATTGCATCACCCATCCCCCTCTTACAGTACTACAGGCCTCAGATCTGTTACCTATAGAGGCCATTCTTTTTCTATATTTTGCTAGTATTACCGACAGCATGGGACCAAAAAAGTGGCTCAACTACCCGAATCTATCCTAGAGGACTTTAAAGATTTGCGCTCTCATATGTCGTACATACCTACTAAGTCAGACCTAGAAGGGTATTTTGCCCGCCGGGAAAACCTTTGTAAAGCCGAGATACAAGGGCTTAGCATTGCAGTTGCACAGGTCTCGTAGGCGTGTGGCAGAGGTAGAAACAAAAGCAGCAGCCACTGCACTTACACCAGCAGACTCTAGTTCGGCACTCTGAACAACTAGCCTGTTTATTTGATCTCTTTGGGTACCTTTACACACAGAGATAAATTGCTTTCAACTCACTGGTTGCAGTAAAATCATGGACACATTGTTCCATTTTGTTGCCATGTACAAATGGAATAATGTGTCCATGATTTCACTGCAACCAGTGAGTTGCAAGCAATTTATCTCTCTGTGTAAAGGTACCCTTAGAGAACTCTGAAACAGAGACCACCATAACAACATTAGGATATGCGGTCTCCCAGAGGCAACGGGTCCGTTGGAGCTTGTGCCCACTTTGCAATCTTTGTTTAACACTCTTTTGGACAGACCTGTGGACACTGCCATAGTTTTCGACAGAGCCCATAGGGCCCTCAGACCCAGGTCACCTGATCTGAATAATCCCTGTGACGTCATCTGTCGCATCCACCATTACTATCTCATGGAGGACATAATGAAACACGCCAGAATTAAAGGTACACTAGATTTTGACTGGGCAACGATCCACTTCATGGCCGACCTGTCCAGGGTTACCCTGTTGAAACATAGAGCCCTCCACCCAGTCACCGAGGTCCTTCAGGAGCGGGAGATCCTGTATTCGTGGGGTTTCCCCTTTCAACTTCAGGTGTGACACCATGGCAACCTCTTTCTGCTCCACGGCCCTAAGGATTTGTCCATCTTCTTGGAGGGACTAAATCTGTCTCCGATCTCCTTTCTGGACTGGCCTTCTAACCCATACCTCCTGATTCGCAGGGGAGGGGAGAGGAGCTCTTATGCCCCAGAGGTCAAGAAGGAGAAGTGTCCCTGGCCCTCGTCACGTCGAGCAGTAACTGAACTCTATGTATCATCATTGTTCAGCCTTCGGAGTAGGCCACCGGAGTGTCCATTGACGCCTGAGAAAAGCGGACTGTCTGCTTTGTCTCACAGTCTCCGAAAGCTTACCAGTTTTTTCTGAGAATTTCTGCCACTGGGTGTTTTCCTTGTGGTTATTCTCCCCCCATTCCCTCTTAGAGGGGATAGGGTGTACATCAGATGTGTTGGGGTGTTCTGCTGAATGGGTTCCTGCCCCTCTGGCCTCCCGCACATTAACTTCCAGATGTGAATTTGAAATACTTGTTATTCTGCCCTTCCCTTCTCCTCCCTCCCTTTTTCCTTCCCCACTCCCAATCCCTCCCTTCCTTCCCCGTCCCTATCTCCCCCTCCCCCCCGCCCTTCCTGCACCACACTTTCCCCCTTCCCTTTTCTCCCGAAATGCTGCCGCCAGGGGCAACCCATCCCCCTCATGTTGTTATGAGTTGGACCCCATTTTCAAATCATAGGGGTCGGGCATTAAGGAAACAAATGAATAACCTACAGCGGCTCTGAGCTCTGGGTCTTGACTAAAGGTGACCTTCAGACGTCGCTCCTCTGGTAGCCTCCCCTTTCTGTGAGCCACAACTGGCCTCTTTCTCTATTACTTGATTGGTTCACCGGAGCTATCCAATACTATGATCTGCTTCTTAAGGCCTCTTGATCTGCTTATGGCCTCTTTCTCTGTTTGTTTAGTTACTATTGACTAGTGATGGGCGAATCCTAAATTACTCGGAATCGCTTGACTCTAGCGAGTCCAAGCCCGGGACTCGCTACTCGTTGCGAGTCTAGCGAGTCCAATGTTAATGAATGGGGAAGCGAGTAATAGCGAGTAGTGTGCGATTTACAAATCACAGATGTGTCTCGGAAGCTTCAGCCTGAAGCAATCATAGTTTTGCCATTGATTTGCATTAGACTCGTTTACTGTGCAAGTAATCGCTGGGAAACTCGCACAGATAAGAGTCCTGTCTGCTCTGTGTGCTGGCTGCCGCAGCTCCAGGGTCCTAGAGCCCGCCTGCTGCCTGATGTAGCAGAGCTGAGATTGTTCTCAGTCTGCTCATTCCCTGTGCATAGACATCTATATCTATGCACAGGGATGAGCAGAGAGGACATCTGCGTCGGACGGAAGAGGATTTTTTTAATTAAAGATGGAGCCCCTAATGGCTTTTTTTTTTATTTCTAATAAAAAAATTTTCTCTGTGTTGTGTTTTTTTTAAAACAATTTAATAGAAATTCCTGGCGGTCATGTCTAATATTGGCGTGACCGCCATAAATTTCGGGCTTAGGGCCAGCTGATAATACAAAGCTGGCCCTAACCTCTTTATTACCCAGCGTGCCACCGCCACTAGGGCCACTGGAAGAGCGGGGTTCAGCGCCAGACGATTGGCGCTTCAATGAACGCGCCATCTTCTGGGGCGGCTGCGGGCTGCAATTTGCAGCGGGGGGTGCCCAGAAAGCTTGGGCATCCCTGCGCTGCGGATTCCAGCCCCCAGCTGCTTAGCTGTACCTGGCTAGACATAGAAATTGCGCGGAGCCCCACGCATTTTTTTTAAATTATTTCATGAAATTCATGAAATAATAAAAAAAAGGGCTCCCCTATATTCTTGTGTCTGGCCAGGTACAAATAGGCACCTGGGGGTTGGGGGCAGCCCGTCGCTGCCTGCTGGATCCGGCTGGTTCCAGAAATACGGCGAAGCCCATGTAATTTTTTTTCTGAAAAATCAATAAAACAATCCTAAAAAAGGGACTGTATCTTTATTAACCCCTCGCCCATGGTCCAGGGGTTGATAAAGATGCAGTCCCTTTTATTTACATTGTTTTATGGATTTGTCAGAAAAAAATTTCACGTGGTCTTCGCCATATTTCTGGAACCAGCCGGATCCAGCAGGCAGCGACGGGCTGCCCCCAACCCCCAGGTGCCTATTTGTACCTGGCCAGACACAAGAATATAGGGGATCCCTTTTTTTTAATTATTTCATGAATTTCATGAAATAATAAAGAAAAAATGCGTGGGGCTCCGCGCAATTTCTATGTCTAGCCAGATACAGCTAAGCAGCTGGCGGCTGGAATCCGCAGCGCAGGGATGCCCAAGCTTTCTGGGCACCTCCCGCTGCAAATTGCAGCCCGCAGCCGCCCCAGAAGATGGCGCGTTCATTGAAGCGCCATCCTCTGGCGCTGAACCCCGCTCTTCCAGCGGCCCTGGTGGCGGTGGCACGCTGGGTAATAAAGGGGTTAATACCAGCTTTGTTATACAAGCTGGTATTAAGCCCGAGATTCTTAATGTCAGGCCATGTTTGACCCAGCCACTAAGAATCTCCAATAAAGGGTTAAAAAAACACAACACAGAGAAAAAATTTTATTTGAAATAAAAAAAAAAGCCATTAGGGACTCCATCTTTAATTAAAAAAATCCTCTTCTGTCCGACGCAGTCCAAAACGCAATGTCCTCTCTGCTACATCCCCTGTGCATAGATATAGATGTCTATGCACAGGGAATGAGCAGACTGAGAACAATCTCAGCACTGCTACATCATCTCTGTGAGCAGGCGGGCTCTAGGACCCTGGAGCTGCGGCAGCCTGCACAGAGAAGACAGCTGGACTCGGCTCGCAAAGTAACAGCAGTTACTTTGCGAGTTTCCCTGCTATCACTGCCACAGTAGCCGAGTCTAATGCAAGACAATGGCAATCCTAGTTTTGTCAGCGTTTGCCATTGATTTGCATTGGACTCGTGCGAGTAAACGCTGGGAAACTCGCAGAGTACCGAGTCCTGCGAGTCCCTTACTGCTCGCCGAGTAACGAGTCCTAGCGAGTAGATTCGCCCATCCCTACTATTGACATCTCGGCGAGATGAAGATGTGTATGCATGTTTGATATATATAGCAATTGTCTTTATTTGCAGTTCTTTTTTAGATTGTACCCTTCAGTCGATAATATAGAGCTGTTTTCCCGGGGGGGTGTCTAGCTGGGGATCCCATTAGAGGTCTCATTGCTAGTCACTACCCACACAGGGAAACTTGGTTTTCAAGTTTGACTGTACTGTTCCGACTTTCACAGAATTTACTACAGTCCTTCCACCTCGTCCTAGGAACGTGGCGTAGCTTATCTATTAGTAGGCTTACATCTCTTTCTTCACTATTCTGTCTCCTATTTCTGATCTCTCTTTGCTAGTTTCCTATTCCTCCTCTCTTTTACCCTAACCTTACGAAGAACCATTTGCCATGTCTTTCATAAAGTTTACCTCCTTGAACATGCGGGGTTTCAACACTCAGAAGCGTAACCAGGTACTATATGGCATGTCATGGATGTTCAAGTGCTACTGCTTCAAGAAACCCATTTTAAACTAGCCCATGTTCCCGATATCCGTAACAAGTACTACACTCAGTGGTTTCATGCCCCCAAACCTGTCTCTAGGTCAAGGGGCATGAGTATCGCTTTTCATAAAAATTTCCCCGGAGCTCTGGCAGAGGAGGAGATCGGCTCACATGGCAGATATCTGTCAATTTTTCACTCTTTGGTCAAGACTACACTGTTGTAAATTTTTACCTCCCTAATAGGGATCAGGCCACCACAGGTACCCGATACCTTCGGAAACTGACGTCGATCACCCAAAGGCGCTTGATCATCGGAGGAGACATCAACATGTCCTAAGATAGAAAACTCGATACGTCGGCAGGTAAGTCGGAGATTCCTCATTCTCTCCTTAGTACTTTTAAGTCTGCCTTGCACTCCCTCAGAATTGTTGATATCTGGCGCGTACTCCACCCTACAGACAGGGACTTCACACATTTCTCTGCGGTTCATTCATCCTACAGCCGTATTGATTTCTTCCTCTTGAGTCACACCCTGCTGAACTGGTCACTCTCCGCTTCCATAGGATCCGTAACTTGGTCCGACCACACTCCCGTGTTTGTGACTCTCCTGCCCCCAGATAGCCCTCATAGGGTCTGGAACTGGAGATTAAACCCTAATCTCCTCCTTGATAAGGAGGCAAAGAAAGCGGTGGAATTATCTGTCTCTGATTTCTTGAGGAATCACACCACAGATCCCACCCCATTTCCGACCCAATGGGAAGCCATCAAATGTATGTTACAAGGTCTTCTCATATGGGAGGGGTTGAGAATCAAACAAGAGAAAGTTAAACATGTCGCTGACCTTATCTTGTATACAGGAGCTTGAATTACAACTTAAATCCTCCTCGACCGTGACACGTTTCTGACCTTAACAAAACTCAGAGAGACGACCTTCGGGCGTCTCTTGACCTGTCATATACCCAGTTCAGGGAACGCTTTCATCAGTTTTACTATGAGTTTGCAGACATGTGTGGAGGCCCCTTGACACATCATATACATCCTAGATTAGTGACCACGTACATCCCATCTGTGAAGACAGCTGACAAAACTATTGTGCACCATCCCTCTGAC